>JAAKFY010000006.1:4671608-4736608 GCA_011823955.1 Dissostichus mawsoni | reverse complement strand
CGTGCGTTATCTGTGAGTGTGAGAACTGAGTGCTGTGCTGTGCAGCCCTCTGGGGGAGGTGAAGATGCATTCAGGGACCTCTATGGGCGCCACAAAGCTGCATTCATCCATCTGAAAGGCTGTTTTCTGAACCGTCCCCAGTCTCTGAGTTACCGCTCGCTCTGCCTTGGTATGCAAAGCCTCATCCAGCAGAAAACACACACAAATGTCCGGATTAACAAAAGACACGAAACACACTTACATTACAAAAACAGCGATGGGAAGACGTGACTCTCCAAAAGAATCTCCTCATCCCTTTTTTATTAATAGATTAAGGATTTCCTGTTGTCATTTATCTTTTATGTAACTGCTCGAGTGATTACTTGACTTGAATATGCTGAGGATAAATCAGTGTCACTGAGAGGTAGAGAGGGAATGCAATGGTTGGGAATATCATCAAGTCTCAAAGCTGCTTACACACATTTTAACTCCCCCCTTTAGATTATTTTGCTTCCACAAAGATATCCATTCTTTACTGTGAACATGCAGACGTCTCTGATTGCAGCTGGATGAGATTCAATGGTTGCTAGATGCTAACAGAATAAAATGTGGTCTTTCTTTCACAGTGTGTTTAATAATCAAATCAAGTTTTATTTATATAACACATTTTTAAACGATTTTTGGTCGAGCCAAAGTGCTGTACATATAATAAAAAGTACCTACAGTAAAGACACTTTACAGCAAATACAACAGCACCGTTCGTGCAGAATATCAGTATGAGAAAAACTACACCCTCTGTCCTTAGACCCTCACATCGTACAAAAAAAACTTCCGGAGAAAAACCCCACAGTTTAAAGGGGAAAATGGGAGAAACCTCAGGGAGAGCAACAGAGGAGGGATCCCTCTCCCAGGACGGACAGACGTGCAATAGATGCCGTGTGTAAATCGAAGAGATAATACATTTACAGCGTAGGTAGACCAAATGTTTGGAAATGCATGTGTCTGTAATAAGACTAGATTGGGTCATCGACAAAAAGCCAATGGGATTTCTCCACGTGATTTTGGATTATTGCAGAAAATAATCTCTGTGGCAAACAAACGTTTATATTTATATGTTTTGTTCAGCAGGATATTCTCCACACATTAACACCACTTTCTGATTTCTGGAGAAAAAGCTAATGCTAGGCTATAAAGGAACTACAGCACGGTCACATGACTTCACGTCTCCACCACTAAGCTAAAGGTGGCTAATGTTGGACTATAAAGGAGCTACAGCACGGTCACATGACTTCACGTCACCACCGCTAAGCTAAAGGTGGCTAATGTTGGGCTATAAAGGAACTACAGCACGGTCACATGATTTGACGTCACCACCGCTAAGCTAAAGGTGGCTAATGTTGGGCTATAAAGGAACTACAGCACGGTCACATGACTTCACGTCTCTCCGCTAAGCTAAAGGTGGCTAATGTTGGGCTATAAAGGAACTACAGCACGGTCACATGACTTCACGACACCACCGCTAAGCTAAAGGAGGCTAATGTTGGGCTATAAAGGAACTACAGCACAGTCACATGACTTCACGACACCACCGCTAAGCTAAAGGAGGCTAATGTTGGGCTATAAAGGAACTACAGCACGGTCACATGACTTCACGTCACCACCGCTAAGCTAAAGGAGTTTAATGTTGGACTATAAAGGAACTACAGCACGGTCACATGACTTCACGTCACCACCGCTAAGCTAAAGGAGTTTAATGTTGGACTATAAAGGAACTACAGCATGGTCACATGACTTCACGTCACCACCGCTAAGCTAAAGGAGTTTAATGTTGGACTACAAAGGAACTACAGCATGGTCACATGACTTCACGTCACCACCGCTAAGCTAAAGGTGGCTAATGTTGGACGTGTTGACGTTTAGTCGTCTCATTTAGACACTTGTTAGCAACGGCCGTTTTTAAATCCACCATTGGGGTATTTACTCATATTTTATGTTGTAGAACAAACCGGGTTTAGGACTCATTCCTATAGTTTTATGTGAAGACGTGTGATATATAGTCCACGAAGTCTTCCCCCACAGAGTAGAGTTGTCCTTGTCTCACTTCTCCCAGCATGCACTGTGAATCCTTACAAACTGTGAGGTATTTCTGATTTTGATCTGACTGAGCAGAGGAAATCAAGAAGCCCCAGCATGCAGCACAGCTGGAGTCCGACTGAAGGTATCGAGCAGCAGAATAAAAACACACAGCTTCTCATTTAAATTCAGCTAATGTCTCAATCCAATTAACAGAGTGCCGGAGTCATGATTCCTCACATTGACTTGCTGTCAGCTCCGCCCACTGCAGACACTTTTTCTTATCGGTCGCTCTGAAAGGCTGTCAATCGATAGCGCTGACTATCGGTGGGGGAGGGGTCCTTTTGCTAATTTCATTGAAGAGTGCAACTTACCATTGTTTTTCCAATCATACTTCACATAACAACGTGGTTCAGAGGGAGGCCTCATGGTTCACAGGAGAATTCATTAAGAAAAAAAGGAGCATTAGAAAAGCAACAGCAGCAAAGAAAGGACGATACAAAATATTGCAATTTAGATTTTTTTCCAATTTATTCATGTCAATTCTGGTTACTACTTCGTTTTTTTAGAATAAGGCCAAATATTGTCAACCCTACTCGTGAGTTCTGTAGTCAAGAGACTTTAAAAGACTACATTTCCCACGGCCAGCCTTTTAAGAGACCCAGATATGGGCAACCTGTGTGGAAGATACGGTCGAGACAGAGTTTTTAACCGTTAAGTTATAACGTTCCCAACATGTTCCCTGTTTCTGTCCTTCTGTATCATTTTTAAGAATATTTCCTGAATTGTAAGGTGTCCTCGGGTGCTTTGAAAGGTGCCTCTAAATAAAATGTGTTATTATTATTATTATTGTCTTTTATCAACCAATAAAGGAGAGTAGAGACTTTTGTTGGAGAATTATGAGTCGGAGTCTCCTGATCACAGAAGAGTTGCTCCTAAATTATAAACCTGATCTAACTCAAATAAGATTTTCCAACCATGTCAGAGAGGTATTAACTTTCTATATTTGTAACCTTGCAGTGTGCAGTTTTGTATCCTTGCAACAAGCCTTTCACCTTAAAAACAAAAACAGTGGTTTGGCTTAATGAAGCTAATGTGCCTGCAGGATTCACTCTGTTCTAGTTTGTACTCTCATGCTTAATTGTACATCTCTTTGGAGAGAAGCATCAGCTAAATGTAATGCAATGTACTCAACACTTCTGTTACCACATCTTGTAAGTTTAAACCGAAACTATATATATTACAGGCTCTTTAAGGACAACGTGTGGTGGAGTTGTTGCACTGTATTGCATTAAACTCTGTGTCTACACAAACACAAACTGGGTATTGGCCAAATGATCAGTGAAGCAACAATAAATACATTTTCCTCAATAACGTCATCATCAAATTCAGTATTGTCCCTCTAAGACACATCCAATAGTTCATAGCAATCCCAAACTTCCTTTTACCCCGCATACAAATCATGCTATTGAGGGTGGACAGATTTGAATATTGGGAGAATGAGAGCACTGGTATTGAATCCGTACCAGCAGAAGTTTCTGAATCAGTGTCACAAGAATGGATGATTTCACTTTCTCTGATGCCAGCAGTAACAAGATCCAACACAACATCTCACAGAGGATAGATAAAACACATGAGATGCCAGGAAACAGTCAGCAGAAAAGGGTTATAAGTGTGTGTCTGAACTGTGTGCAGTAATAGATACAGGAGGGATGGAGGGGGGGGACTCAGGAAGAGAGAATCATTGAACAGCAGAACATCGACTAATGGCCCTTAGAACACAAACTCTCTGCTGAAAACACTCCCTCATTTACTGCAATAAAACACTGCTGATAAATCACTGCTGTCATAAAGTGGAGGCACCTGCACTGTCCACCCACACACACACACACACACACACACACACACACACACACACACACACACACACACACACACACACACACACACACACACACACACACCACACACACACACACACACACACAACACACACACCCACACACACACACACACACACACACACACACACACACAACACACACACACACACACACACACACACCCACACACACCACACACACACACACACACACACACACACACACACACACACACACACACACACACACACACACACACACACACACACACACACACACCTTTTATTTTTATTTCAACAAGCCAATGAGCTCTTTCCCTCAGCATGCAAATACATTTACTATGGCTACACCATACTAAGTACTGCAGACCATCAGGTCACAAACATACCTCACTTATATCTCAAAGTGGAAGAGTTTATGGGAATATTGTCGGAATAGGAATAGAAATAAAACCATGAAGTGGAATAAACTCCTCACAGAGTTCAACAGAGCAGTGTTCATTAAGAATACTGGCTTTGATGACACTTTACTGCACAGTTAGAGGCAGAGGAATGAATCAAAATGACCGAATTCATCTTTAGAATAAACAACATGTAATGCTACTGCACAGCCACTCACCGTGCACCTTTTACATTCACTATAGCTGATGTTTGATGTTAAAAATACTACACGAAGCAGTGCAGACCATTTTAACAAAATAGCAAAAACTACCATCAGGTCATAAAATATCCACTCCAAAGTGCCTCAACACACATGTCTCCAACTAGAAGAGTTCATGGGAATATTGTGGAAATAGGAGTAGAAAAAAAGTCGATAAAGACCAATAGTTTCCTCACAGAGTTCATTAAATCAGAATTATTGTAAAATACTGGTTTTTAATGGCACTTTTCGGCACAGTTAGAGGCAGAGAAATGAATCAAAATGACCAAATTCATCTTTAGAATACATAATAACATGTAATGCTACTGCACAGCCAGTGAGCATTTTCCCTCACCCATTTACTATAGCTGATGTTTGATGTTAAAAATACTATACTAAGAACTACAGACCATTTTAGAAACAGACAAAATAGCAGAAACTACCATCAGGTCATAAAATATCCACTCCAACGTGCCTCAACACACATTCATGTCTCAAACTAGAAGAGTTTATGGGGAAACTGGAGGTATAGAAAAGGGATCATAAAGTGCATTAAACTCCTCACAGAATTCAGTAAAGCAGAATTATTGGAAGAATAATGGCTTTTATCAAAGTTTCCTGCACAGTTAGAGGCAGGGGAATGAATCCCAATGACCAAATGCATCATTTAGAAGTCCCCAGCTGCAGAACATCCACAATAACACACACAAGCAGCGATATAAAGCATCAACAAACAAAACACAAACACCATGCATGTCACTCACCGACTCCTATCTTCTCGTCCTCCGTCGGTGTCCACATGATGTCCCGCTGCACAAAGCGCTAAATCCCGCAGAAAGTAGGAATCACTGCATGGAGATTCAGCAGGAAAAGTTAACTTCAGGTGCTCAGCAGGTGAGAGGAATAACCCACATGTGTCGCAGCTGTTTTAAATTAAATTAATATCCCGGTGACGCGAAGTGTGTGTCCATGTTTCTGCAGCAGATAGAGATGCTACACATGCGTCACAGCCCGATGTTTCTACGGGATGGATGAAGCACAAATCCCGTGGTGCGGGATACAAAACCGGTCTGATGACACGCTGAACTGTGAGGATGTCAGTACAGATCCATGGTGTAAAAAAACCCCGAGAAAACCTTCCTATTCCTGCAGGAATCCCCTCTGTCAGCGCAGCATCTTCCTCTGATTCACGGGAACGCATCCATGTCTACTGCTGCGGAGAAATGTTGAAGTGAGGAAGAAGAAGAGGAAGAAGAAGGGAAGAAGAAGAGGAGGAATAAAGAGTCCCGTGGAGCTCCGTGTCTGAATGAACCGAGCGACCGGAGAGCTGTGCGCAGCAGCAGAGAATCACTGTAAGAGGATCAGCCTGCAGAGCGTGTGTGTGTGTGTGTGTGTGTGTTGTGTGTGTGTGTGTGTGTGTGTGTGTGTGTGTGTGTGTGATCATTGGTGACATGTCTCGCAAATACAGTAAATCCTTTATGTACAGTATGTTGTTGTACGCACGGGACAGAGACTGGGCAGATATTCTTGACTACACACACACACGCACACACACACACACACACACACACACACACACACACACACACACCTAAATAGGTACTGCTCTTCATCTGGGTTTAAATATTTCAGAGCCTGTGACTACCCTGTAATTGTCCAAAATGACAAAAAAAAGCTTACAATCATGAATCATACTCTAAAGTCATGTAATAATGCTCCTCACACACACACACACGCTATACATATATTATTACTTGACTCACGTGTGTGCGCGTGTGCGTGTGCGTGTGCGTGTGTGTGTGTGTGGTGTGTGTGTGTGGTGTGTGTGTGTGTGTGTGTGTTGTGTGTGTGTGTGTGTGTGTGTGTGTGTGTGTGTGTGTGTGTTTTATGCACAGAGAAAAGCACCACATATGGACTACGTTTGTGTGTGAATTGTGCCACCGTGTGGACATTATTTGTAAACGCGATGTGGCACAATTTAGAGGTGGTAGAATACTCAGATCTTGTACTTCAGTAAAAGTAGAAGTACTCAGATCTTGTACTTGAGTAAAAGTAGAAGTACTCAGGCCTTGTACTTGAGTAAGGACTCTCTGTTGGACTCCGGTACTGCACATTACTCACGAGACGTTGTAAAAAAAAAATGAGTGGGAGCGAACGCACTAACACTCCGCCAACGCCAGAGTCACCCCCGTCGTGCGGGCCGGATGAGAATGTCTGGCGGGCCGGATGTGGCCCGGGCCGCCAGTTGATGGTCACTGTCTTAGTGTATCATATAAAGATGAGCAGATCATTATTATGCTTTAATATTATTTATTTGAATTGGTTATTGGATGATGAAAGTGGATACATTTGAAAAAGCCTTTAACTTCATTAGTTACCAGCAGTGATGGGGTCGTTACTCAAAAAAAGTAATAGGCTATATTACATATTACTCATTACTTTAAATAAAAGTAATATATTACTTTACTTCGTTACTCTCTACATAAAGTAACTCGTTACATTACTCTTTACATTACTTTTGCGTTACTCAGCAACAGCCTATAGCCAAAACTTAGAACTTAGAACTACATGTGCACACATTTAACAAATACTATTGCAATGAGGAAGACATAACACAAGTTAATAACGGGGAAAATTCTAGTTTTTGCTGCTTGTTCGGAGTCGACACTCACTCAACATCGTCACTGTCTGTGGGTTCGGGGGTCTTTAGCTAGCTCCGTGTTAGCATGTTGCCTTTGCAGGTGCTTGGAGAACCTCTCCAGCGTTGTGTTTGCAGCAGTGTACCTTACCGTCACAGGAGAGGGAGAGAGGAAAAGAGAAGCTCCGTTTATTAAACCCGCCGTGTTATTATCCAAAGTTACTGTAAACTTCTGAATAATTTAGTATCTAGTCTGTCAAAGGGAGAATCTAGTCATTTTTCCGCGCAATAGTTAGTAACTATAGTGTGATTACTGAATTTATAACAGTAACGCGTTACATTACTCCGTTACCGACAAATGTAATATTATAACACCCAACAATGGTTACTAATAATAATAATACATGGGATTTATAAAGCACTTCCGGCTCTGTTGGTCTCTGGAAGTGTACGATAATTTTCAGAGTACATCTTCAAAATCAATCCCTCATTTCATTGGTGTTATTCACATTTTTGCAGTGCTAGTCACTGAATGCAGGCGAACCGGGAACTCCCGCAAAACCTGAGATACTCCTTTTCACTTACATAGGCCTGGGCCCTCGATATCTGCAGACGTTGGCCCACAGACGAGAAGAACCTGCCGATGGCGCCTCGTCTTTTTGGCGTTCTTTTGGCAGGTGTCTCCTCACAAGCCGCCACCACCAAAGGTTCCTTCACCATACAATGACTGGATGCTTTAACATATTCCTTTGATAAACACGTCCTGATGGCGTTTCCTATGCTCTTCTGTTGATCCATTAGCTCAGTGATTTCTGCTGCTACTTGTTCAACCTCTAGTGAGCTCTGGACCTCCAAGTCTTCAAACTCAGAGTCGGAAAGCTCATAGCTGGTAAAAACATTACCGTGGATACAATTCACGTCCTCAGATGAAATATGAGGACCTCTGGAATTGTTGGGCCGATGGCCAAAGGTTCCTTCCCCTTTGCAACCAAGACCTCTGGGACCTGCGTTGGGATTGGATTGTGTTGGTGTTGCAGAACTAGCTTTAATAACTGCTAGCTGGACCCTCTCACTGTGGACCTGGATCTGATGGTTCATCCACCAGCTCATCTCCTTCAGGAAACTCTCCGAAACTCTCCGGATGTCCTGTTTTATTCCCTTCTCAAATTCTATGACGTTTTCATCAGAGATCGCCTTCGATCTAACACCTTCTGATGACATCCAGGTAGCAGTCACAAAATCCAGGTAGCACTCACAAAATCTGAAGTACTCAGATCTTGTACTTGAGTAAAGTAGAAGTACTCAGATCGTGTACTTGAGTATAAGTATAAGTACTGAGATCTGGTACTTGAGTAAAAGTAGAAGTACTCAGATCTGGTACTTGAGTAAAAGTAGAAGTACTCAGATCTGGTACTTGAGTAAAAGTAGAAGTAATTAGATATTGTACTTTAGTAAAAGTAGAAGTACTCAGATATTGTACTTGAGTAAAAGTACAAGATCTGTACCCCCAGACTAATCTTGCAGGTACTTTAGCTTGAAATTTGCCAAACCATTTTTAGGGCTACATGCAGGAATGAAAAACCCCAACAGTATAAAAAACATTCAGTAATGAGCAACAGAAACAGAGAATATGAATGTCAAATTCACTGAAAACGAACATGAAGATGAAACGAGATGAGATTCCGATTGAACACCAATGTCCTCTTTTACTCTTTCTAGCAGACCATTCATAAAAACTCTAATGCAAAGTGATTGTAAGTAATTATAAAACAGTTTATAATGATGAGTCAAAGAGTCTCTTTGTGTCGACAAGTTTAATGAGAAACTAGAAAACAAGTTTTAAGTTTACAGCTCAGATTATTACAGAAAACTAACGGCCGTCACAATGAAGTCAAAGAATGAACGAGAATGATGAGATAATATTATATCAGTTTCACTAGAACAATGTTTGTTCAAACAGAACAAGAACGTCACAAATGTACTTCATCCCTTCTCATACCTAACGTGTCTTAGTGTTTTGAACATCACTTGAAGTAATAAAAAAAAAGTACCAAAAAAGCAACTCAAACATTTCAATTGAACCAAAACGTGGAACCAAAACGTGGAATCAAAACGATTCAGTGAACGTTACACACAGGAAGCAAATACGATGTTGGGCAACAAACATTCTGAACTCGATGCTCACTAAAATTACAACTGCACACATAACGGATCATTTATATAGAAGTGTAATATATACAGACCATATTAAGAAATGTATGGAAAACATCAAAAGATGCTTCTATTTACAGATGTTCCCTAAACGTCTCATTCACAGGCTGCTGGTAAACAGATCAATGTTACATTCAGCATCGCAGCAACAGTATAAAGCTGCTTTATGTAAATAAAAAAAATTTTTATTAACCAGAGCACTCTCATATAGAGCTAAGTGTGTGAGGACAGCAGGGTTTTGGGAGGTCTGAATGTAGTCCATAAAAAACATGTTTATTAGAACGTAAAGAAAAGGATCAGATGGAGGCAGAGTGAGTGCGCTGGTGGACTTTAAGACTACTACCATGAGAAAAGGTTTTCCCACACTCTTCACACCAGTATGGCTTCTCTCCAGTGTGAATACGACGATGGATTGTGAGGTAACTTGATGTAATGAAAGTTTTCCCACACTCTTCACAGCTGTGTGGTTTCTCTCCAGTGTGAATATGATGATGGACTGTGAGGTTACCTGATGTAGTGAAAGTTTTCCCACACTCTTCACAGCTGTGTGGTTTCTCTCCAGTGTGAATATGATGATGGACTGTGAGGTTACCTGATGTAGTGAAAGTTTTCCCACACTCTTCACAGTTGTATGGTTTCTCTCTCGTGTGGATGCGCTGGTGACTTTAAGGTGAATACCTTGAGAAAAGGTTTTCCCACACTGGTCACAGCTGTATGGTTTCTCTCCAGTGTGAATACGATGATGCCTCTGAAGTTCACTTGATGTAGTGAAATCTTTCCCACATTGGTCACAGCTGAAAAGTTTGGGTTCCTTTCTTCTTCTCTGTTTCTAAAAAAGACAGACAGATAAAGAGTCAGTGAGAGGCCGTGATGCAGATAAATCTAACAACTAAAATAATAGTCTATAAAATAAACCCCACAATGTTCAAGTTTGTTTTCTCCTTAAATAAAAGTACAGGTTTAAAGCCCTTAAATAACACAATTTTGTTGCACACACAAATAACACAAATGTGCCCCAGTGTAAGGGATAACAGTGTTAGGAATATATTATTGTGATGAAGTGAACACTGACCTGAGTTGTGGGGGTTTCTTTGTTCTCCTCCATGCTGCTCTCAGTGCTCCTTCTCCTGCTGGGTCTCTGAAATAAGTATTACCACTACAGTCAACACAAAACCAATCTACAGCTAAGAAGTAGCTTAACAGCAGAGGTGGGAAGTACATTTACTCAAGTACTGTACTTAAAAAGGTGGGTAAGTTTGAGAAACCGGCTCGAGATACACTTTTTTTTATATTCCATGGAATGCTCTTAACATCCCGATAGCAATGAATATCTTCAGTGCTTTGACAAAAAATCCATAAAAAAAAGTCATCTGTGGAAGCCGTGGCGCTGTAAAAAGCACGACCAATCATCTGAGCCGGCCCGGCTAAAATAACTGGATGGCCTACCTGCCTGTCAGCTTTCCATCTGTGCACAAACTTATCTCGTGCCCTCATTGGTCATGTGCGCGTTCTTGTGTTTTGGAGGAGGGGCTCTGTAAGGAAGTGGCAGATTTGTTCCGGCTGTGTATTTTCAATTTCTAGCGCACTCGAGCTGGTTTCTCCAAAATTACCTACCCCACCTTTAAGTACAACTATAGAGGTACTTGTACTTTATTTGAGTATTTACATTGTATGTACAGTTCAGAGGTAAATGGTGTACTTTCACTCCACTACATGTATTTAATACCTTAGTTACTTTACAGATCTGGATTAATGATGTTAAATACAGTCCCCTCCAAAACGATTGGAACAGCGAGGCCAATTGCTTGATTTTTGCTGTACACTGAAAAAATAATTAGGTTTGACATCAAAAGATGAGCCAAAAGGTCAGTATTTCAGGGGGTTGAGGAGCTCGACGCTCGTGAACTGTCAACAGGAGGGCGGGGGGAGCCTCGCTGCGGGGAAGCAGTGTATGGACCTGTCAGCGCAACTTACATGATGCCGAATTTAACAAACACATTTAAATAATTGGTTTAAACGGCATAATAATAAGGACGATCATCCGTTCTGTGATTCTCCAGAACACACATGTTATGATATTATTAGGGTCATGTAGAGTGAGATGAGATCGCTGTCCCTTTAAGAGAGAGAGACAGAGAGGGGTGTGGCTTGTGCATGTGTGTGTGGATGGTAGAGCGAGAGTGAGCGAGCGTGTGTATGTTTCTGGAAGTGAAACGAGGCAGCAGAAAAACCGAGGTCTGTGATGTGTTTTGTGAAACGAGGCAGCAGAACAACTAAATAAATGCAACGGCCTCCCAAGAAGAGCTCGCCTCTCTCCAGTCATTTAAGTTAAAGTGGGTTATTGAACCTGAAGCTTGTTGCTTCTGCCCTGGGAGACGACAGAGAGTCATCCCCTCCTCGACTACGGTCTGGGAGCCGACAGGAAAGTCAACACACAGATGGCCAGTCCGCCCCTTTGTAGCATATTATTTCGATGAGAGATGAGCAGATCGCCACTGGGCTTTCAACTAAAGACACAGCCACGCAAAAACTGCAGCATTTGTACAGCTCCTTATGGGTACTGCAATTTGTGAAGTGCATTCCTCTGTGGTGAAACGATCAGCGCTGCACCACGCAGGAAAGCGTCAGAAAGTCGCCTGGAGTTATAAAGAGAGCGGGGCTGCGTTGCGTGCATGGCTTCCTCCTGCAGGTAACGGGTAGACGCGCCCTGGCGGCGGTCTCGTTCAGGATCCGAAAATACAATTTAAATATTTTGCAGACTTATTCCACTTAGTCCTAGAGTGCCACTGGTTACGGTGCCGCGTGCCAATGGTGGCACGCGTGCCAGGGGTTGCCGACCCCTGGGATAGAGCCTTGGTGTTGGGATAAGGCAGGGGTCGGCAACCCGCGGCTCTCGAGCCGCATGCGGCTCTTTAAGCCCTCGCTCTGGCTCCCTTGAGCTTAGACAAAATTAAGAAGGAAATAAAATAAAAATATTTGTAGGACTATTTATATTTTGTTGCACGTTGAAAATGTTTCGTATCTTGTATTTTGAGGTGATACTGTGACACATATTTTTTTTTTTAAAAACGGTTTTAATTAGTTCAATTAAAATATGCGTCACATCCTGCTACGGTCCCACACCAGCGCCTTTTCTTGCAGGCGAATAACCTGACCCCCGGCTCGATGAGCGAACTATGGATAAATCAAAGAAAAGAAAAGTATCGGAGGAACACAGAGGGTTTAATTCTGCGTGGTTAGAGTTATCTGCTTTCACAGCAAACGATGCTGGCTTACCGGTATGTTCCATATGTGGAGAGAAGTTGTCAAAGGTGCTGCAGCCTTTACGTATTGGAGGAAAAACATGGAAGAGGAAGACAGCTGACGATCTTCAGTCATAATTCAATCAGTTAACTCTTTTCAGGGTGCAGCTATTAGGGCTGTCCCGAATACATTTTTCGGGCTCCGGATATTCGGTGCGTAGTAATCAGCAGCGAACCGCTTCAACACGTGTATTTCGGTTTATTCACGGCATTCATTTTGTTATTCTACAGTATTGTTGTTTTATAGTTATTTGTTAATGTATAAACCCAATTTGCGTTCTTTGAAATTGAAAAGGATATCGCATCGTGTTTGTTACTTTCGTTGCAGTTGTAAATGTCTTAAGTGTAATTTGGCTTGGCTTCCTATTTTGTATGGACATGCTTTTATTTTGAAGGAGAGTTAGTGCTGTTGACAGGAAGTTGTTGTTGCTATGGAAACAACGTGACGGAGATTAACGGAGAAAAAGTAATATCTACATATAAAGACGGAGAAAGTAAACAATAACGTTTATGGTTAAGTGTTAGCACCCCCCGAAGAGGCACAAGCTCTTACGTTGATATTGGAGTTTTCAATCAATTCAAATAAAAATAAAATATATCCGAATAACGAAATTGAAACCCGAATAGTACTCCAACGAACGAATATTCGGGTACAGCCCTAGCTAGCGCTATATGTTTTATTTATATCAAAGTGGGCCCATTTGAATTATATTCATTTTCTTCAAATGTGCAGAGGACTCCCCAAGTGCTGTGCTGATTTATTTTAAAGTAGGCCTGTGTATTTTTTTTACTTCTCCTTATAAGAGTTATTTGTTTATTATTAGAGGTAAACAGTTTTCTATAATGTAATAAATAAGAAATGCAAAAAAACTGTAGTTTTTGTCTATGATGTAACAATATCACTTTATAAGCAATCAAGCTATCAAATATGTTTTGCGGCTCCAGACAACAACAAAAAATGGTGGAAAAGGGGGCAAAATGGCTCTTTTGGTCAAAAAGGTTGCAGACCCCTGGGATAAGGGGAGCACAGGTTCAAACCCCACTGCAGTCAGCATGTCGTTGTGTCCCTGAGACACTTCACCCCAAATTGCTCCTGTGGGGATTGCCCACAGTATTGAGTATGTAAGTCGCTTTGGATAAAAGCGTCTAACAAGTAACATGTAATGTAATGTAAAGAAACATCACCAACAACCTCCAGAGGGCAGGAGTGAAGGTCTCACAATCCACCGTTAGCAGAAGACTTTGGGAACAGAAGTACAGCGGCTACACCAGAAGATGCAAACCACTCATTAGCTTTAAGAATAGGAAGGCCAGATTGGAATCTGCCAAAAAGTACAGAGACGAGGATCAAAAGTTCTGGGACAAAGTTGTATGGACTGATGAGACAAAGATGAACCTTTACAAAGTGTGAAGATAACGTGTGGGCGAAAGAAAGGATCTGCTCATGATCCCAAACACATCTCATCTGAAATATGGAGGTGTGTCATGGCTTGGTCTTGCATGGCTTCTTCTGGACGGCTCATTGATCTTCATTGATGATGAACACGTGATGGCAGCAGCAAAATGAACTCAGAAGTCTACAGAAACATTTTGTCTGCCAATTTAAAAGAGATGCAACTGATCGGGAGATCCTTCATCATGCAGCAAGACAAAGACCAAAACACACTGCCACACATCCAAGGAGTTCATCAGGGGAAAGAAGTGGAAGGTTTTAGACCTGAAGTCAATCTGCAAACTACAACCCTGTTGAGCGTGCATTATACCTGCTGAAGAGGAGACTGAAGGGTAGGGATGGGTATCGTTAAGGTTTTAACGGTACTACTACTTTTATCGATACCGCTTATCGATCCGGTCTTTTAACGGTACTTTTATCGGTTCTTTTGGAGAAAAAAATAAGGTAAACTAACTAAACAAAATTGTGAACAAAACTAACATTGCTTTTTATTTAAATTAAATACATAATATTTCACATCAAAAGAAACAACAATGTTTTAACAAATCGTATTAAATAAATCTGATGACATAATTTTAAACAGCTGAAACTTTAACAAAATAAATAACTCCGTTACCTCTAATCATTAACCCATGTTTGTATAATTGAGTTAACTCCGTGTGTTGCTGCTAGCATACATAATACCTGACGTGGAAACGTTACTCGTGGACGGGGCTACAGAGCTACTAGAAAGACAGTCGAACCCGGTGCATTGCTCCGTCTGAATGTGGTGCACTTTTGCTAAATGTTTCGACAAATTGCTCGTGTTACCGCCCTTACATGCTAAACTCTTATTGCACTTTCGGTAACGAGCATTGTCCCACATCGAGACGGGTAAAGTTTAACCACACCTCGGAGTGCGTTCTCTCCGCCATCGCCATCTCCTCCGTGTGTGTGTGTGTGTGTGTGTGTGTGTGTGTGTGTGTTGTTGCTGCATGTAGCAGCCGCGTGTGTGAGTTGCTGCATGTAGCAGCCGCGTGTGTGAGTTGCTGCATGTAGCAGCCGCGTGTGTGAGTTGCTGCATGTAGCAGCCGCGTGTGTGAGTTGCTGCATGTAGCAGCCGCGTGTGCGTAAGGGAGCTGCCCCGCCCCCTCGCAAGCAGGCGGGGGAGATATCTCTCGTCTGCATTGGAAAGATCGAAAATACTAAAAATAATCATAGACGCATTTTGCAGTATTTTTGCGTATTAGAAACGGAATTGGCGAAACTAAACTGCAATATAATGTTTGTGTAGCAATAATACATGACATATTTTGTACATGTCTCCAGTACCGATAAAAAGACCGATAACGTCGGAGCTTAACGGTACCACGGTCTTTAATAATTCAGCCCCGGGGCCCGTTTAATACCGGGGCTCGGTACCCATCCCTACTGAAGGGAGAAACCCCCGAAACAAACAACAACTGAAAGAGGCTGCGTGAAAGCCTGGAAAAGCACCACAAAAGAAGAATGCTAACGTTTGGTGATCAATGGGTCGCAGGCTAGATGCAGTTACTGCAAGCAAAGGATTTGCAACTAAATACTTAGTATTATTCACTTTTCACATTATTTTAAGTATCTGCTCCTACACGTTTGCTCACTTGAATAATGGGTGGGTGTAAACAAAAGGTGCTATCTTCTCAGGTGTTTAACAGATCTTGATGTAAATACCTGGAATGAAAAGCTGAAATACTGACCTTTTGTCTCATCTTCCTCTTTTGATGTCAAACCAAATAGTTTTCAGTTTACAGCAAAAATAAAGCAATTGGCCTCCCTGTTCCAATAGTTTTGGAGGGGACTGTATATTGTGATGAAGTGAACACTGACCTGAGTTCTGGGGGTCTCGTTGTTCTCCTCCATGCTGCTCTCAGTGCTCCTTCTCCTGCTGGGTCTCTGGAATAAGTATTACCACTGCAGTCAACACAAAACCAATCTACAGCTAAGAAGTAGCTTTACAGCAGAGGTGGGAAGTACATTTACTCAAGTACTGTACCTAAGTACAACTATAGAGGTACTTGTACTTTACTTGAGTATTTACATTGTATGCTACTTCTACTCCTCTACAGTTCAGAGGTAATGGTGTACTTTTACTCCACTACATGTATTTAATCCCTTTAGTTACTTCACAGATCTGGATGAATGATGTGAAATCTAATCAAGTGTTAAATCAGACTTTAGTTCCACCTGGAGTAAATCCACAAGCTACCCTGCAGTATACAAAGTCATTCAAACTAGCTGCACCTTTACCAGCTTTGAGAACACTTTCATGATCAATCATTATAAAACATATCATATATATTATTCTGAAATGGACCAATCTGCACAATGACTACTTTTACTGTCGCTACTTTAATTAGATGTTGATGCTACTTTTACTCGCTGACAAGATCTGAGTACTTCTTCCACCACTGAAATACAGCATTTATCTCAAAGTACACGGCGGTGAAATCTTGTTGACTTTTTTTTTACTAAACCCCTCTCAGTGCAAGATATATAAGACACACCTTCATATACTATAGTATACAAACATTCATATACTATAGTACCAGCAGTTAAAGTACAGCCTTATTTTCAGCCTCATGCTGAAATATCCGCGGTAAAAGTACTCAGTATTATCAGTAGTAAAAGTACGTCGTTTTATAGTAAAAGTACTCAGTAATATCAGTAGTAAAAGTACGTCGTTTTATAGTAAAAGTACTCAGTAATATCAGTAGTAAAAGTACTCGGTATTATAGTAAAAGTACTCAGTAATATCAGTAGTAAAAGTACACAGTATTATAGTAAAAGTACTCAGAAATATCAGTAGTAAAAGTACTCAGTATTATAGTAAAAGTACTCAGTATTATCAGTAGCAAAAGTACGTCGTTTTATAGTAAAAGTACTCAGTATTATCAGTTTTAAAGTACACAGTATTATCAGTTTTAAAGTACACAGTATTATCAGTATTAAACTACTCGGTGTTATAGTAAAAGTACTCAGTAATATCAGTAGTAAAAGTACTCGGTATTATAGTAAAAGTACTCAGTAATATCAGTAGTAAAAGTACACAGTATTATAGTAAAAGTACTCAGTATTATAGTAAAAGTACTCAGTAATATCAGTAGTAAAAGTACACAGTATTATAGTAAAAGTACTCAGTAATATCAGTAGTAAAAGTACAAGTATTATATAGTAAAAGTACTCAGTATTATAGTAAAAGTACTCAGTAATATCAGTAGTAAAAGTACACAGTATTATAGTAAAAGTACTCAGTATTATAGTAAAAGTACTCAGTAATATCAGTAGTAAAAGTACACAGTATTATAGTAAAAGTACTCAGTATTATAGTAAAAGTACTCAGTAATATCAGTAGTAAAAGTACACAGTATTATAGTAACAGTACTCAGTAATATCAGTAGTAAAAGTACACAGTATTATAGTAACAGTACTCAGTAATATCAGTAGTAAAAGTACACAGTATTATAGTAAAAGTACTCAGTATTACCCGGTGTTCCTGCTCCTCTTTGCTCTTCAGTTTGTTGATGTTCACCGACTAGCATTAGCCACCTAGCATGAAGCAGCTAGCAGCCGATAAGGACCCGGATGAAGAGGTGGAATTGTTCTAAAGCTCCTCTCGTCTCTTCTTCTCCTGAGAGAAACGGGTTCTATTCTAATATTAATGACAGCTGATAGAGACTCTGACTGATGGAAGTTTCACAAGAACTGGATCCTGCCTGAGAGCATGGTCGAGAGCAGAAGTACCCGGATGTGGATCCACAGAGCATGCGCAGTAGAGTTTTCCCTTAAGCCCCGCCTCCCATCTCCCGCTCTCTGTCAGACAGATGAATGGAGAGATCAAATACATATGGATTCAGCTTTTAGAAAATGTTATAACTTTTAAAACCTAATGATTCAAATAAAGGCTTTACAAGAGTTAACACTGGGTAGTTTATTTAGCTTTCAAAGAATTATCCGCTGATTTAAAGACGTTTCTTTCCCCATGTAAGTCAACGGGAAAACGTTTTTTTGGACTCAGTAACGTCACGGACTGACACGGAAGTTGTAGTACGGCAGTTGGCCACTAGGTCATTTTTCAATAAACTTTATTGAAATCCAGGGAAAAACAGACAGTGCCATTAAGTGGTGAAACTACTGCAACACATGGAGGAAATAAGAACTGGAAAAAATAATAAAAGCAAATCTATTAAAATAAAATAAATAAGTAAAATGTTTTTATCCCAGGAGAAACTGTGATTTTGTGACCATCGCTCCAATTATGAATACATGCAAAATATATAATACATTAAAAAAAAACGTATGAAAGACAATAATTAAAATATATGTTATAATAATATGAATAATAATCATTTCTAAGCAGATGAGGAATTAAAAGATTAATTATTACAGAATCGAACAAAAATCATGTTGCAAAAAATAAGAGATGAATTGTGGAAGAAAATTACTAATTTACAAAACAAACAAATGATTCCTTTTCAAGTTTCTGAACTTACAGCCATCAAGTGGTGTCCCTTTTCTCAACCAAGGCTGAACAAAACGTATTTTAACTGGTAAAATATGCAGTCTTTCAAACACAAATCAAGATTATGTTACTGTACTGTTTATTTCTTGCCTCAAAAGTTGTCTGAAATGTATTTTAGCGGACTATTTAGCTGTAATTTGAGATAGTTTTTATAACAGACGGACGCCATTTTGTGCTTAACGACAAGCTGTATCTTTCGAAACTCGGATCAAACTGTAAAAATATGCAATGCTGATCAACCTGAATAACAGTTAGTTATATAGTTAGTTAGATAGATAGATAGATAGATAGATAGATAGATAGATAGATAGATAGATAGATAGATAGATAGATAGATAGATAGATATAGATAGATAGATAGATAGATAGATAGATAGATAGAGATAGATAGATAGATAGAGAGATGGATAGATAGATAGATAGATAGATAGATAGAGAGATAGAGAGATGGATAGAGATGGATGGATGGATGGATGGATGGATGGATGGATGGATGGATGGATGGATGGATGGATGTGGATGGATGGATGGATAGAGAGAGAGAGAGATAGATAGATAGATAGATAGATAGATAGATAGATAGATAGATAGATAGATAGATAGATAGATAGATAGAGAGATAGATAGAGAGATAGAGAGATGGATAGAGAGATGGATGGATGGATGGATGGATGGATGGATGGATGGATGGATGGATGGATGTGGATGGATGGATGGATGGATGGATGGATGGATAGATAGAGAGATAGAGAGAGAGAGAGAGAGAGAGAGGAGAGAGAGGAGAGGATAGAGAGATAGATAGATAGATAGAAAGAGATAGAGAGATAGAGAGATAGATGAGAGATAGAGATGGAGATAGATAGATAGATAGATAGGATATTAGATAGATAGATAGATAGATAGATAGATAGATAGATAGATAGATAGATAGATGATAGAATGGATGGATGGATGGATGGATGGATGGATGGATGGATGGATGGATGGATGGATGGATGGATGATGGATGGATGGATGGATGGATGGATGGATGGATGGATGGATGGATGGATGATAGATAGATAGATAGATAGATAGATAGATAGATAGATAGATAGATAGATAGATAGATAGATAGATAGATAGATAGAGATAGATAGATAGATAGATAGATAGATAGATAGATAGATAGATAGATAGATAGATAGATAGATAGATAGATAGATAGAGAGATAGAGAGATGGATGGATGGATGGATGGATGGATGGATGGATGGATGGATGGATGGATGGATGGATGGATAGATAGATAGATAGATAGATAGATAGATAGATAGATAGATAGATAGTTTGAAGACAGAGTAACTGACATCAATGCTGTGGACATGTAAGCTTTGCACCTTCACATGTGAAAAGAGGGGGAAACTACTGAGACATTACAGATTGAAAGATGGAGAGTACACAAGAACATCACCATTACCGTGTGTTCATGATGAGTGCTTCTGCACATTTAAGTCCTTTAATGCTATAAAGATACATCTATCAAGAGCACACTCTCAGATTGATACCCCTCGTCTCGACTCCCAGCTTTTTGTTACAGCCCAAGAGCCGAGTTGTAACATGGTAGCTGGTATTAAAACAAAGTACAACAAATATGCTCTATAAGGGGAAACACATAAATGTAAAATATAGATTATTCGTGAAAATTACACACAGTAGGAAAATATAATGAGGATATATTTGTAATAACTATTTCTGAACTTCAGACTCACTTACTCTCTTTTTGGAGTTTTTCAAATCTCACAGCCTTCTTTACTTACACAGAGAATAAATAAATAAACTGGTTAAATGATAAAACACTTAAAAATATTCCCCGTTAAAACATTATTTTTTAAAACATTAATGGCATTAAAAGTACATCTACTTTGTATATGACATACAAACTTTACAATCCACAGATGTTCCCTAAACATCTCATATTCAGTTCCTGCCCTTCTGAAATCTGCAATTATCCCTTTTATATAACAAACAAACATTGTTTTATACATTTCATAAACATTTTTATAACTGTCTCAACACTGTAATATGTTTCTTTTTTTAATATTGCTGTTACTAATTTTAACCATGGATGTGCACTCTTTTGTCTTTTTATTCTATAACTAATGTGTAATTTCCTTTTTTCTCTATATAATAACTCAAATGAAAAATCGGGAACATATTAAAACATGTTCCCAAAATGTAAAATGATTCATATTTTTTATTTCGAGCTACTCTTCCTGGCTAGCTCCCCAATGATTATCTGTAACACTAACTCAGCACATCATTACATTTAAATATGCACAGGTAATTAACCAAGGTTGTTTTTAAGGAGCAGAAGAAGAATGAATCCCTACTGATGAGTAGGGTGAGCTGGTGGAAGGTGTAAAGGGGGAAGTTGTTGGGACCTATCATTGTTATTCAAAGCGACAGTAGAACCGGTTCTGCTCATTTGCAATGCATTGGTCTTTTATGGGAGGGGGGGGGGGGGGGGCTTCAGGCTTGTAGCTGTTGATCTGTCTGAGAATGAGGGAAGTCTTTTTAATCCTATACGGTTGTTTACTACTAGTACCAATGTGTCAGCATTATTGTTTTTAGTTTGTTTTCCTAAATACATATGTAACCCACATTAAAACATAGTAAATACATTCATGAAAGTGTATAAATATGTTTCAAATACATATTAGTATTATATTAAAAAGCATAAAAGTCATTAAGAAGTTATTTCATTAAAATACGAGTTTAAAATTGGCCAATGATATCATCCCTTTAAGAATAACATAAATAAGAAGGATGAAAAAAATTGCACCGGCCCTTTCCCCTTAAGGGATCTGTGCTCAGCAGCCAGGCAGCTAGCAGGAGAGAGAGAGGAGCACGGAGCAACAGATGAGAACGAGTACATCTAGGTAAAAGCACTCCCCCTGCTGGTTATACTACAATAATACATTTCTTTGAGGTTATGAAAAAATGCATTTTGGGTTTATAAAAAAATAGCATTTATTCGGTTTTTTTGTTACTGTTATAATTAGTTTTGATGGTCTTTTATGTGTTTTTTAAAAAAATATTTAGTAATTACATTAATTTGTATCACCTTCTTGTGTTATATATATATCTTTTTATGTGTTATTTCTTTTTAAAACATGTTGTATTTGTAATTATCTTTATTTTAAATTGCTATTATATATTCTTTTTCAAGTTTGTTTTTATTATGTTATTGTATTATTACAAATACATTCAAATTTATAAAAAAGTGTGTTTTTATTATTTTATTTTATTTTTTTTTCTAGTATATTTTATATATTTTTTAATGTACATTTAGTTAATTTTGTCAATAAATATGTAATTATTAACATCTGTGTGTACTTTTTCTTTGTTTGCTTGCTTTATTGTGATGTGTGGCTGCTGTGTTTTAAAACTGATCTAAAAGAAGAAAATAATCACACAAAACCTTTGTTTAATTACTTTCAAACTTAACTGGTCTATTTCAATTTAAGTTAGAAATTACTTTACCATTATTACTCTGATTATTATTTGTAGGTCATGTAGAGCAGAGGGTCCTTTTTCTGTCGGTGAGTAAACCTGCATCAGAACAATCAGACTGTATGAACACAACACACACACAGATACAAACATACTGTGTTATGATATTCTTTAATAGTTACTGGTGATATTATGCAGCATTCATACAAATCAGTACAAAATATTATATATATTGGAAAAAGAAAGTCTGGTTCAGAACAAGTATCCCAGCTAGCGAGGAACGTTCTCACAACTTTGGCTAACATTACCTACAGGTTCTAATAATGTTTTAAGAAACGTTTTAATCTGATGTTCAAAGAACCTTTTTAGGATGTTTATTATTTCAAATTATTTCAGAATGTTTTTAGAGAAAGTTATCCTACCTTTCAGAAGAACATTCTGGGAACCAAAATAAAACGTCCCGTTGAAAACATTTTAAGAACAGTAGGGCATAATGTTCGAACAATGTTATCAAAAACATCTGAAGAAGGTCATCACAAAATATTTTAAGAATGTTTTTAGAGAACGTTATCCTACCATTCAGAAGAACGCTCTGGGAACCAAAAGAAAACTTCCCGCTGAAAACATTCCTAGAACAGTGAATGGTAACATTCTCAGAATGATTTTAGAACCAAACATTTCTAGCTGGGTATGAATTAAATGTAATAATTATAAATCTATTAACATACATTAACCTGATTTCACCTCACCACCGCTAGGTGTGTTTTGGGGGGGTACCTGGATCCCACTCTCAGTGAGGGAGCAGCAATCTGATTGGCTGACGTCGAGAGAAGTGAACGTGATGGAGAATATGGTTTAACCGAGGCCTGGATGTAGGAAGGAGCTGATCCTTATACAGACCCAGAAAGATACAGAGATCCGGCCCTCTTTGAAAAAAGTTTGAACATGCCTGCTTTAAGAGATAAACATCATAGATATAATGATCCTGTTTATCTCTACCTGCTCTGATCCACTGTCACACACACCTTCAGTGGTAATATCTTCACTGCTCCCCACAGTGCCAATGTATGGAAACAGCCTCTCAGTGAAAGTGTGTGTGAAGGTGTGTATGTGTGTGTTAGTGTCAGGATCAGAGAACGACAACTTTCCTCTGTTCCAGTCCAGATTCACTCTGACCCTCTGGAGCTTCTTCTTCAGGCGGAGAGGAGTTTCTGGACTGATGGTGACCATGCTGAGTATTTACCTTTATAGAAACATATTCTCCATAATCCAGACAGTATGACTCTCTTCCTCTGGACAGACTCTGCTAACACACCCAGAAACCAGAATGTACTGCTGTAACCTGGACATCCCAGCTGTGAGTCCCTGAGTTAAAGCCCTCAGAGCCCAGGACAGAGCGGTAAAGATCAAACCTCTCTGGATTATCAGGAGTGTCTCCTCCTCCTTGTCTCACTCTGGTCAGATCTTCAGACAGGGAGCAATGGATTAGCAGTGTTTGGGTCCAGGATGAGAGGAGAGTAGGACACCATGTCCTTCATCTTGCTCCAGATGTTGAAGCTGAGGTTGCCCAGGTGTTTGGCCTGGTCTATCAGAGCTCCTGAGGGCAGCTGTGGATCCTCCAGCAGGGGGCGCTGCAGCCTCTCCACTGCAGCCTTGTAGTTGTGCAGGAAGGAGACGTCTTCAGCTCTCAGCTCCTCCTCTGTGGCTCTGACTGTGTGTGAAAGAGCTGCTATCTCTCTGCTCACAGCCTCCATCTTCTCCTTCATCATCCTCCTCTTCTGCTCCTCTTCCTCCTCAGTGCAGCCATCCTGGCCTCCTCTTCCTCTTCTAGAAACTGGTGAAGCTTCTTAAACTGCTCCTTAATCTGCGTCTCTGTGTGTTGAGCCTGGACCTTCATGTGTCCTGCTGTTTGATCAAACTTCACTTTAACTTCTTCAAAGAGCTTCAGTTTCTCCTGAAAGGGCTGCAGAGATTTCTGGAGCTCTCTCTGAGATCCTGTGCAGCTTCATCCATGGGTCTGAATCTGTGTTGGTGTGTGTTTTTGAATCTCTGCAGACGAGACACACTGGCTGCTGATGGTCCAGACAGAAGAGTTGAGTTTCTCAGAGTGCAGACTGCAGAGAGCCTCTGGAGATCTCTGATCTCTCTCCAGTAAGAAGGTCTCACACAGGTTCTTTAACCAGGTTACAAGGGGGATTTCTTCTGAAGATTTTCTCCTACAAACTGGACAATCCTTTACTACTTTCCCCGTCCACCAGTTCTGCAGACAGGCTTTACAGAAGCTGTGGCAGCAGGACAGGATGACAGGATCTCTAAAGACTTCCTGACAGACGGACAGCAGAGATCTTCCTCTAACCTGGAAGCCATGTTGTCTCTGAGTGAAGCTGAAACACAGCAGACAGGAAGTACAGTCAGTCATGGCTCCCCTCCCCCTCCTCTACTGACTTCACTGAAATTCACTGTGAGTGTTGTTTGGAGACTCACCTTCAGGGGGTGGAGGGTCCGCAGGTTGAAGCAGCAGTGTTGTAGTTTCCACTTTTCTCTCCTGTAGCTGAACTCAGAGGAAGTTGTTAGTTTGGTCTGAAGGTGAATCTGATCGTGTGTTTCTCAGTCCGTCTGTCTCTCTGCGTGAGGGAGAAGAACAAACTGTTTCCTGGTTTCACTTCTCAGTGAGTCAGTTGAGGGAGGAGCTCTGTCTGACATCCTCTGCTGAACTCGGTTTCCTCTCATGTAACTCAGGAGTGTCTCAGTCCAAAGGGCTGATTCATGGTATAAAGGTTGTAGTGGAGGAGTTATACGTATGTGGCACATCTGTTTAAAAATGTGAACCCATTTAACTCTAGGAAACTGTCCTCACCGAAACTGAATGACTACATATTCCAGGCATTTATCAAACCATGACGTTATGGAACATTAACTCTTTTAAAGAAATGTGTTCAGTGCAATAAAATACAAGACTCCTTTAAGATTAAGATTCAGATCACTTTGTTGATTCAGTTCTTCACTCTGGGGCTTTCACACCAACGCGGTTCGGAGCTAGAGCCCGAAAAGCACCGTTTTTTCCTGTTCACACTTCAGCAGCAGAGCCGCCTCTAAGCTCCGGAATCCGGTTTGTTTCAAGCACCAAAAAATTGTCGGTCTAGAAGAAAGAACCGCATACGTCACGCTTACATCGGAGGGGGGCGAGATTAACCTGAGCTAACAGTTAAAGGCGAGTACGGCAAATAAAAGTTGTAACAAGCAGTAGTGCTGAGCAAAGTGACTAGAACGCAACCACACACTTATACATAAAACACACTTTCTAAAGTCAGGCAACACTAACCAGGCTTAGTGTGATTCTGTTTATTTGTACCTTACTTTGACCATCCGTTCGCTGTTATTGATCATTGTGGAGAGCAGGCAGACGTTTTGTTTTGTATTATAGCAGCTATCGGATGGAATCAATACATGGGCTGCACCGGTTGTCATGTCCGACTATCACAAGTAGAATCATAATGAAAAATAGGCCGGTAAAATGTGCCTGTAGAAAACGCTTTATGCCACAATAGGATAGCAACAACAAGTAGTCAAGATAGTCAGTTTAGCTTCGGTTGCTATGCTAACATCACCCATTTTATACCAGAGAAACTTTCATAACAGCGTTGTGATGCCAAACAGCGTCAATTCAGACTGACACACATTCACTCATGGGGAACTGGGGATATGTATCAGCTGCTTGTGTGACAGTCAGACAGTGAATACTTTACAGCGGCCGCTGCCGTGTGAGCTAACCCGGAGCTAACGGGAGAATAAACTCCCGTGGAAGAGCCCAGCGGTCGGTAAATGCCGCTGAAACACATTAATAAACAATGAACCACGGCACTCTGGAGAAAAGTATAAGGTTGGAGAAGTCGTTATTTAATTTAATCTGGCTTCGTATGATTACTGTGTTATAGCCGAGAATGTGTGTAGTTACATAGATATATAAACACTAGATGGGTCAAGGGGGAGTCGCCAGCGTAGCTCACCGGTGGCCATCTTGCCACAGTCAACAACTACTGCTAGCTGTTGTAAGGTGAGTGATCTGCACAAAAATACTCTTAACTCGCTGAAATCTTGACTGATTTACAAACGGTTTGGTTTATTATAAACGTTATTAGCATGGCTATGATACAGGAGACAAGACATGTTGAAAAAAAAAAGTTCATGATTATAATTATAAGTATGCAGTATCATAACTACATCTTTGATGTTTAGGCCTATAACAAACCAAACCGTTTGAAAATTGGTTGAAAATTGAGCAATCTACGGTTATTTCAACAGACATGATGTTATGAATGAGCGACAGCCTGTGGCAAGATGGCCGCCATGTGGCAACGTCGGTCTCCATTGGCCAGCAGCGCGGGTGAGTCATCTAGTGTTTATATATATATATGTGTAGTTACGTCTCCATGGTTACATAAACATGCCGCCATTTTGTGTATTTGTGTATGCAAACAGTTATTATTGTGTAATATGTTGTCTTTATATTTTGGGTTAAATAATTCTGTGAGGTTTTTGCTATCTTGTCAATGATATTGTGGAAATTAAGGAGTCTCATGATTTAAATAGAGTGTTAATATGCAAGTGTATACTCTTACAAGAGGCTTTTTGTATGTGTACTATTGAAAGGTGTTGCATTTGTTGACTCACTCGAGTAAAGTACCGGCAAGTGAAACCTGACTTTGACTCTTGTCATAGTTCTCCCCTTATATCAGGGGCGTAACACCCCAATGAAATTGAGTTTGACTCCCCAAGCCTAAAATAACTAAAGTGCTTTTTTTTAATGCAAGAATTGAATTGCCAAGATACAATGGAAACAGTTTTCAGTTTGTGAGGAAGATATGCAGAGTTTCTGCTGTCCTGATGTCAATGAGGAGCTCGTTCCACCATTCATTCCCACTGACACTTTCCCTCAGCCACAACGCAGACTCTATGCGTCACATTAATGCACACAATGTACACAATATCTGGTCTTTTTTATTATTACTGCACATATTTTATTCCATTTTATTTCAATGTAAATACTGCTATATTTTATTTTACTATATTTTTTATAATTTTCTATGTTATTATAGTTTTCTTAAAATAGTTCTCTATCTGTGTTTTACATTTTTGTTTTACTTTTATGTATGCACAACGACACCAAGTCAAATTCCTCGTACGTGTCAACCTACCTGGTAATAAACCTGCCTCTGATTTAGGAGCCAGGATAGCAAACAGGTGTGTTTTTGGGGGGTACCTGGGTCCCACTCACAGTGATGGAGCAGCAATCTGATTGGCTGACGTCGAGTTAAGTGCATGTGATGGAGAATATGGTTTAACCGAGGCCTGGATGTAGGAAGGAGCTGATCCTTAGGCCAGCACCAGAGTCTTGAAGTGGATTCTTGCATTAAAGGTCCCCTATTATACTGTTTTTCATCAATATATCACAGGTCTCAGATATATCCAGAGCCTGTCTCTGATTGGCTGAAACACCAAACAGATCATTGCAGCATTACCCATAACCCCCTCTGTTTCAGCCCTGTTTCCAAAGTGCTGATTCTCTGTCTGTTACTTTAGATGAAAATAAGGAGCCACCCCCCACGCCCCTCTGAGAGACATTTGGTTACAAAGAACACAATGGTGCTCTAGGAGGAGATTCAGGTGATAAGGTGGGGGGGGGGGTTACCTTGGTTGGTGATTGGCTTATGGTTACACAAGACAATACATCGTTATGACATCATAAAGTGGCCGAAATCTGATCAGCTCATTTTCAGACAGGTTTTTATAGAAATGGATCAGGAGAAAAAGAGAGAGAATCTTTGTTCCTGAAACTTTCAGAGTCTCTTTACACAGAGGGGACACATGTTGATGTAGAAGAGACATGGAGAAGAGGGGACACATGTTGATGTAGAAGAGACATGAAGAAGAGGGGACACATGTTGATGTAGAAGATGACATGAAGAAGAGGGACACATGTTGATGTAGAAGAGACATGAAGAAGAGGGGACACATGTTGATGTAGAAGAGACATGAAGAAGAGGGGACACATGTTGATGTAGAAGAGACATGAAGAAGAGGGTACACATGTTGATGTAGAAGAGACATGAGGAAGAGGGGACACATGTTGATGTAGAAGAGACATGAAGAAGAGGGGACACATGTTGATGTAGAAGAGACATGGAGAAGTGGATTTTGCATCATAGGTGACCTTTAATTGGCAGCCAGTGAAGGAGTGGAGGAGAGGAGTATAGTGGGAGAACTGGAGGAGGTTGAAGACCAGTCTGGCTGCAGCGTTCTGAATTAGCTGTAGCATTCTGATGGTGTTTGACAACTCTGTATTTTAGACCAATCACGACCAAGCCAAGTTTCTACAGACTCTACTATTTCTACTTTTTATTCTGAGACGCGTCATGTCAGTGAGGAAATAAACATGAATACAATGAGGAAAAGAAGCAACTTGTTTTCAGTCTGAAGAATCCTCTGTTCTTGTGAAACTGATTTAATCAGAAATGTTAGTTAGTTTATTATTTGACAGCATTGTAACGTCTGTTTGCTCTTTTCTCATTAAATGTGATTGTTGCTGCTTTAATAATCTGAGTGACAGCATTATTAATATTAATGCACAACTCTATTGTAACATAAATGTTTTTATATATTCAGGTAGTGCACACATTACGTATCTTCTCCATTATATATTTTACTTTACTATATATTATTATATTTTATTAAACGTCTTAGCTGAATACTCAACTCTAATTGGTCGAATTGGAAGTTTAAGAGGTTGTTAAAACTCGATAACACACCGCTGCCAAGAAATCTGTGTTTTAGATTGAGATGAAATCCTTTAGAGTTTATAAACGTGTGCATTTGATCATCCACGCTGAACAGCAATGGGTCGTCCTCTCTGTTTAGGCTTCTCCTGGGAAAACTGGGTTTAACATTTACTCTGTATTTAAATACTTAGAAATCTCTTTAAAACATGTATTTTATTCCCTGACGAAGAGGTCTGTCAGGGAGTTCATTTAAACCCAGTAACTCTGTATGTTTCATATGATTATATAAGTTTAAAATGTAAAAATTGCATGTAATAAAACTCTGATTTCAACATTTAAAATCAATATTGTCTGGACTGGAAATTAAAATGCATTTTATTTTGGAGCTGATAAATGATTCGCTGCTCAAACTTGCAGTTGGATTAAACGTGTTATTTATTTTCCCATCATGCACAAATCACAAATGAACAATTTATAACGACATAGTTTCAATAAAACAGAGAAGGTTGAACTATAACCTGACAGAAAGATCTGAATCTGGGGGAGATCATTTAAAATGTAAAGAATATATATCTCTTCTTTCCTCTAAAGGAAGCAGTTCAGCATATTTGATGAACATGATGTTACTTGGATAAAAGTGTCAGCTAAATGCACGTGTTTCAATTTAATAAAGGTTGACAGTATGATCAAAAAGCAGATTATCAAACTCAATAACAACAACAACAACAACATTAGTGAAACTAAAATAAACACATGTTTAGAATAAAGAGACAGCAGAGGTCAGTGTATTTCCCCTTTAAGACAGGCATGTCCAAAGTCCAGCCCTCTGAACTGTAAAGACTCTTTTATTCACACACTGATCTCACACGTCTTGTTTTTCCTCCTCATGAAATATATCTGACCAAAATGGAAATTGATGTGTGATTTATTTCGTATGGAATTCGGTGATGGAGGAGATATTTCCAGAATTCATTAATTTGTGTTTGGTCTGACTGAACTATTTCTGTAGAATATTTTAGATTATTATTTGTCTGACCTGATTCTGACACCACTTTATAAAAAAACATGTCAAACCCGCTTCAAAGTTAAAGATATTCCACATCGTGTTCAATGTTATCTGACTCTCCAGATATGAATGAAAGAGCGTGTTTTTAGAGTTGTTCACGCCTGCCTTAGTGGCTTATATTTAGTTATATAAACATTTGAATCAAATAAAGATAATTGTGAGAATGAAAATTGTGATATAACAGTGTGTATTTTTCTTTATGTTTAAAAATGTCAGAAGAGACTATTGGCCCCCGGGCATATTCACATCATCAAATCCGGCCCTCTTTGAAAAAAGTTTGAACATGCCTGCTTTAAGAGATAACATCATAGATATAATGATCCTCTCTATCTCTACCTGCTCTGATCCACTGTCACACACACCTTCAGTGGCAATATCTTCACTTCCTCCACAGTTAAAGTATGGAAACATCTCAGTGAAAGTGTGTGTGAAGGTGTGTATGTGTGTGTTAGTGTCAGGATCAGAGAACGACAACTTTCCTCGTTCCAGTCCAGATTCACTCTGACCCTCTGGAGCTCCTTCTGCAGGCTGAGATCAGGGTGGAGCTGGATGGTGACATGCTGAGTATTTACCTTCATATAAACTATTCTCCATAATCCAGACGTATTAATCCCTTCCTCTGGACAGACTCTGACACACCAGTCCCAGCGTGTACTGTCTGTAACCTGGACATCCCAGCTGTGAGTCCCTGAGTTAAAGCCCTCAGAGCCAGGACACGTGTTATCAAACCTCTCTGGATTATCAGGAAGTTTCTGTCCTCTCCTCCTAGTCTCACTTGGTCAGATCTTCAGACAGAGGATCTGATGAGCAGTGTTTGGGTCCAGGATGAGAGGAGAGTAGGACACCATGTCCTTCATCTTGCTCCAGATGTTGAAGCTGAGGTTGCCCAGGTGTTTGGCCTGGTCTATCAGAGCTCCTGAGGGCAGCTGTGGATCCTCCAGCAGGGGCGCTGCAGCCTCTCCACTGCAGCCTTGTAGTTGTGCAGGAAGGAGACGTCTTCAGCTCTCAGCTCCTCCTCTGTGGCTCTGACTGTGTGTGAAAGAGCTGCTATCTCTCTGCTCACAGCCTCCATCTTCTCCTCCATCATCCTCCTCTTCTGCTCCTCTTCCTCCCTCAGTGCAGCCATCCTGGCCTCCTCTTCCTCTTCTAGAAACTGGTGAAGCTTCTTAAACTGCTCCTTAATCTGCGTCTCTGTGTGTTGAGCCTGGACCTTCATGTGTCCTGCTTTGATCAAACTTCACTTAACTTCTTCAAAGAGCTTCAGTTTCTCCTGAAAGGGCTGCAGAGATTTCTGGAGCTCTCTCTGAGATCCTGTGCAGCTTCATCCATGGGTCTGAATCTGTGGTTGGTGTGTTCTTGAATCTCTGCAGACGAGACACACTGGCTGCTGATGGTCCAGACAGAAGAGTCTGAGTTTCTCAGAGTGCAGACTGCAGAGAGCCTCTGGAGATCTCTGATCTCTCTCCTGTAAGAAGGTCTCACACAGGTTCTTTAAAGCAAAGTTAAGAACAAATTCCTTTGAAGATTTTCTCCTACAAACTGGACAATCCTTTACTTCTTTCCCCGTCCACCAGTTCTTCAGACAGGCTTTACAGAAGCTGTGGCAGCAGGACAGGATGACAGGATCTCTAAAGACTTCCTGACAGACCGGACAGCAGAGATCTTCCTCTAACCTGGAAGCCATGTTGTCTCTGAGTGAAGCTGAAACACAGCAGACAGGAAGTACAGTCAGTCATGGCTCCCCTCCCCCTCCTCTCTACTGACTTCACTGAAATTCACTGTGAGTGTTGTTTGGAGACTCACCTTCAGGGGGGGAGGGTCCGCAGGTTGAAGCAGCAGTGTTGTAGTTTCCACTTTCTCTCCTGTAGCTGAACTCAGAGGAAGTTGTTAGTTTGGTCTGAAGGTGAATCTGATCGTCTGTTTTTCAGTCCGTCTCTCTCTCTGCAGTGAGGAAGAGGAACAAAGTGTTTCCTGGTTCGTCTCAGTGAGGGAGAATAACAAACTGTTTCCTGTTTTTTCTCAGTGAATCAGTGAAGGGAGGAGCTCTGTCAGTCCTCCTCTGCTGAACTTTGTTTCCTCTCATGTAACTCAGGGAGTGTCTCAGTCCAAAGTGCTGATTCATTGCTGTTGTAGTGGAGGGGTTAAAATTATATGGCACATGTGTTTAAAAATGTGAACCCATTTAACTCTAGGAAACTGTCCTCACTTAAACTGAATGACTTAATATTTCAGGCATTTATCAAACCATGACGTTATGGAACATTAACTCTATAAGCGCCAAGAGTAACATGCCGCTTGACAGAAGCATGTTGGCCAAAAACTACATGTCCCACAATGCATCTCATGTTGTGACACTAGCAGCAGCTCTGAGTGAGGTCAGTGACACAGAGCTGAAGGAACAGAAGTTACAGCGGCTCAAAGACCAAAGACACCAAACCCGGAGCCAGAGGGCAAAAGTACACACATCCTTTACTCAAGTAGAAGTACAGATACTCGTGTTTAAAAAATACTCTGGTAAAAGTAGAAGTACTGACTAAACTTCTTTACTCAAGTAAAAGTAAAGAAGTATGGGCTTTGAAATGTACTTAAGTAAAAAGTACCCATAACTAGCAGCTGTTTTAAAGAGTACCTGACCTCCCTTTATCTTAATAGAACAATAATGTCATTGTTAGCTAATGAATGTTTCCATGCTGAACAACGGCAACATGACAACGTTTTCATCTGTCCCTCTTCTTTAGAGAAGACCAGAGCCCTTATCTCTCTAGGGCTCTGGAGAAGACCAGGAAATGATGGATACACGGATCGTGTTCAAATCAGGCACGCAATGACTCTAAATAATAATGATCACGTCACCAAACACAGATTAAAACTAAAGTAACCAGTGTAGAGCCGATGAATGGGAGTCGGAGGCGGCGTGTTTAGTATGGAACTCCACACTTTATTTTCCATTAGGTTACAGAGGAAAGAATAATTTGCTACCTGCTACTGTCAAGCTAGAATGATAACAACAAGGTACACTAACAGGTCCATGGTGCAACACGCACTATACCATGGTGAATTATGTCCCATAATGTTCCACCACACCAGCCTGTTTTGAAAATGTAAGAAGTAGAAAGTACAGGTATTTGTGTTTGTCAAGTTCTTCTGGGTTTTGGCCTGTATTCAGTGTTTTGCCCAAACTTGAGAGGCTGGAGGGCAACAGAGGACGCTTGGACAACTCGGATTCTTTCTTTTTGTCTTTATTTTCTGCTCAGCAGTTATTTATAAGACACTTTTCATCAGATTCTCATCAGGTTGAAAACCTTCAAACACAGAGGACAAACAAATGTTAGCACACATGCAAACAAAATCACAAACATTTTGTATGCCTCATTGCATTATTTCTAATAATAATAATAATTCAGTCACATTCCATTTTCAGGGTATTATAATTCAAATGATAAATTGTGAGTTATTCTACAAAACATCATTAACTTAAATGAATTAATAAGAAAGTCTCTTTGTCTACTTGAAACCAAGCAACCCAGAAAACCTCACTGAACACCATCTGCGCTGTCTAAAAATACAGCACTCTCACACAATAAGGCAACATGTCAAGAACGCAAAACGCAATAACCAACGGAGAAACATACCAGCGGCGTCTCTGGAGCCTCACACACACTGTCGCCAACTTCTCCCTCCGTGGCTTTGGGAACAAAAGACCGGCCATCATAATTCCTGCCCCTTTTGTTGCCGTGTTACCGGAAGCGGCATTAATATTTTTTTAATAACAGCTCGCTTCTCATTAAGAAAAGTAGACTACGCTATTCAAAATAAAACGAATACCCCATGGTATTGAACAATACTATCACAATAATAACCTAAACGAAAATACATATAAATAATTATGTATCCGTCCGTTTTTCTCAGATATTATTATTTTTCTTTCAATATTGACTTTCGTCTCGACAGTGTTAAAAATGTAAGAAGTAAAAGTAAATTCGTCAGAAAAATAAGTAGTGGTACTGATACCAGAAAAATGTACTTAACGAAGTATTTGTCAGTAGGGCCTGGCTCATTTCGTGGCATCTGCAGGCAGTGGCAAGTACTTCCGGCATCTGCCACAGATGCCACTACTCCGTGGTATCTGTGGCAAGTACTTCCGGCATATGCCACAGGTGCCACAACTTGCCGAGGCATCTGCCGCTGCTGAATGGGAGTTGCCACAAGATGCCAGAGTAAGAGAAGGTTTACGGTAGCTACCACTCGCCTTTCGTGGCAAATGCTGCTGGTTAAACCCGTATTTGCAGATGCCACTACTCCGTGGCAACTGGGCATCTGTGGCAGGTACTTCCGGCATCTGCCACAGATGCCACTACTTGCTTGCTAATATTTCGTAATCTTAAATGCAGTTTCTAAAGCTTAGAAACTTAATTTTTTTGTTTCACTCATTCAGGTCCAAGGTGCAACTATTGTGTGCTTATTTAAAAGCCTATCCTAGGGCTACCTCTTGCAGCACCATCTCTACAGGTACATTAGCTGAACTGTAATACATGGCAGGCTGTTAGAGGCTTTACACATTGCAGCTATTATGATCATTTTGTTCAGTTAGGAAAAACCAGACACTTTCTTTATGTATAAAATACATAATACATGGCAAGGGGAGACGGATGAGCCCTGTTAGTTTGGTCTGAAGGTGAATCTGATCGTCTGTTTTTCAGTCCGTCTGTCTCTCTGCAGTGAGGGAGAAGAACAAACTGTTTCCTGGTTCGTCTCTTTATACACCTGTAACACACAGGTGTGTCTCATTCCACAAACAGCAGCCGCACCTCATCAGCTCACCGGTTAACTGGTTTAACCTCATTTCATCTCTGCAGTACAGAACATTTTAACCCTAAAGTAGCCGATTAAGACTCTTTCAGTCCATAATGGAGCTTTTATCTGTAAGGTATGACTCAGATCCACAAAGGAACTCACCTTGTTCTTGTTATTTAGTACATCTGCCCACTGAAAGTAAATGAGTGCTATGATATACTGTAATGTAGAGCACAAATCAAACAAAGCCACATTAAAGTCCCTCTGTTTACTTACAGAACACTGTCAGCTCTGAACTGACTTTTGATGAAACGACTGCTGCTGTGTCTCAGATGGCGTCCGGCAAGGCTCCTGAAGAGAAGGTTAACCTTTGGACTTTTTTAAGCTGTTAACCCCTGAGCCTGTTTTTCAGGTCTCAGGCTCGAAAATGACATTCCCAGAACAAATGACTATAACTTCACTTCTAAAAGGGGTAAATTAATAATCTTTTTTCTCAAAGCAATGATAAACCTGTGAATTGGATGTAGAAAAGTCAGAATCAATATAGATGTTTTTTATTTTAAAGTAAATTCAGATTGAACATAGTAAAAAAATGTAAATGATAGTGTCCGTCAAAAAAACAAAACATTACTTATAGTGAAAACCACCTTTGAATGATGGGATCGGAGACTAAAAGTTTAGGAATCCAAACTATAACATATAATAAGTACCCTGTATCAAGATTGATGCAAAAAAAATGACATTGACCTTTTTAGAGAGATTTAGGAAAAAAAACCCCACCTCTGGGGTCATTTGGGTGGATTTGACCTATCTCTGGAACCCATCGGTCGATTTTGATGATTGACACCTCTTTTTAACCGTTAGAGCCAATAGAATCGAGGGGAAGTTCCTAAAATCCATCTAAACATAGAGAGGCGAAGTCCCTCCCTTTCCGGTGACCACCATTATTTCGGAAAAATTATGTATTGAAGTCAATGGCGAGAGAAAGATTATCATTCGGTCCCGTTGTGCCACGAATTACACATATGATGTTTGTCAATTTAAAAGATATTTCCATGTCAAAAAGGTCACAGTTTGTCGTAAAACTGTTGAAATATAAGACTATGAAAAATACGCAACTAGAAAGACTACAAATCCCAGAGTCGCGTAAGTGATGTCATTATCGTTACACATTACACTCGTGTTACTCACACCTTGTAAAGCCGGTCCCGCATGCTGGCTCTTACGGAACCGACTAACTCCCCTTTTTCGCATATACAGCTCTCAACATGCCCAGACTTGTAGTGATTTTCACCTCTTTTAATACTTTTTGCCTTATTCTGAAAGAAAGAGGTGAAATGTGCTAAAGTGACGTCCATCTTGGTGTTGGTGACGTGTGCGAGACCAGAGATGTAGTTCATCGAGCATTTCACACAAAAAAATGTGTTACTTCACAGTTTTACGACACATCTTTATTTTTTTGAAAATTATCTTTTAAATTGACAAACATCATATGTGTAATTCGTGGCACAATTCAAACGGGATCGAAAGATAATCTTTCTCCCGCCATTGACTTCAATACATAATTTTTCCGAAATAAGGTCCCATGGAGGTCCACCGGAAAGGGAGGGACTTCGCCTCTCTATAAGGTCCCATGGGTCTGAAGTAGATGGGCGGGACTTCGCTTCTCTATACCTTTGACCCAGTTTATATATTATGTAGGCCTATTTATAATATGCCAGTCTGTACTGCCCTCTCTGAGCACAGGCCTGCAACCTTGGGCTGGTTGCACTAACTGTGGTATGATCTAGCTTGAAGTTAATATATCTGCACTTTCCCTGTTGTTTTGAGTTTGAATATTTATGGTTTTAGCACTTATTGTAAGTCGCTTTTCTGATAAAAGCGTCAGTTTCCTGCGGGAGTGCCGTTCTCTCTCCGCTTCCTAAAAAGGGAGTCTTGAACTCTTGAAAATTGGAGACCCGTGGCTCTTTAATGCAAAACTCTCTCAAAGGTACGGAGCCCTGGAGGGTTCATAGAGAGAAAAATAAATAAAACGAGGCCACGCTTTATTAATTTGTGCGCGCGAGATACTTTCTTATGGTAAAACACATCGAACTGCCCGATTATTACGCCATATTATTAGTTTTATGAAGAATATGTCCGGTCACCAGGGCGTGTGTGTGTGCGTGTGTGTGGTGTGTGTGTGTGTGTGTGTGTGTGTGTGTGTGTGTGTGTGTGTGTGTGTGTGTGTGTGTGTGTGTGTGTGTGTGTGTGTGTGTGTGTGTGTGTGTGTGTGTGTGTGTGTGTGTGTGTGTGTGTGTGTGTGTGTGGCATTTGTTTATGATAGTGTCGTTCGTTCCGGTGCACTCCGGCAGGACTATAGCACTACATCGAGATTAAGATTAAACGGATTTCTTTCACTTGGGAATACACATATAACTATGGAGAACCAGATTTGTGTAAATTACTGTTCGTGGTAATTTGAAAACAAATGCCAGTGGTGTCGAACACACACACAGAGCGGAGCTGAGCGCAACACACACACATCATGCGCCATGGTGACTGGCATCTCCTTCATAAAACGAGTAATAGGGGAATACTCGGGCAGTTCGATGTGTGTAGAGGTGTGTGTGGTTAAACGTAGCAGCCTCGATCTCTATGCAGCTGTTCTAATGAAGGGAAACACAGTGAAGTAAACAGTAAAAGGCACAGCTCTTTGCAGCTGGTGCTGCTCTTCTCAGATTCTGCTGAGTTACACGTTACTGCCTCCAGTGCCCTGTACGACGAAGCCAGTTCAACAGACCCTGGATATGTTTGAGTTACCCGGCTTAACTAACCCTAACAAACGCGATCTCGCTAAGCGGTCCTACGAAGCTGGTTATCAACTCAGTAAATCAACCAGGGTTTCTCCGTCCGGCTGAGAGCGCGTTCACGTGAAAGGGACGGGGTTAGCGACATTTGACCAATCACAAACATGGAGAAGCCTGCTGACAGCGCAGCGTCATACTTCATGAATGAATAGTAAATAGCAAATCCTGCTTCGTAGTACAGGCCACTGGTGCCGCAGAGATTTCATAAAGTGAAGGAGGTTTTCCTTCTATAAAACAGCTGTGGGCAGCAGATACTGTGAGAGTCCCGGACAGGAATTCATAGATCAAAGCAGACTGGTTTACAGACTCTGTTTTGCGAATCCGGTGCTTAAACAAATAGCTCTAATCCCCTGGCCAAAATGTCCCTAAATTATGAGTTTGAAATATATCTCAAATAATGTATTCACTGCCATTTCTCCACATAAACAGAACAGTCTGCAATGAAACGGTTGTCTCCTCTGTGCTCCACTTCCTACTTGGCGCACCGGTAACTTTCTCGTGCGAATGAGAAACTAACGAAATACTTTCTCGTTCGAACGAAATACTATCTCGTGCGCACGAAATAGTATTTCGTGCGAACGAGAAAGTATATCGTGCGCGCGAGATACTTCTTTCCCTCTCCATGAACCTTTAGGGGCTCCGTACAAAGGTTTTATCATACAGACTGAAAATGTTTTCTTTGGTGCGGATCAATCCTACTGTGTGCAGAAAGGTCTATGATTGACACATTTCTTCCAACGACTCTTTCCAGAACAAATGAGATGGAGTTTGCAAGAGCTTTTATTTTGTAAAGAACTTCCGAGGGGTTCCTCCCTTCACCTTGCCACATCGATAATTTGACAGTTCAGTGAAATAACAATGAAAACAAGCTGGGAATCAAACCAGAGACCGTCAGGTTATTTAATAATTGTGTTTTATTTCCCGTTTCATTTGCAGATAGAAGTTGTGCAGCTAAGAAGCATTTGAACTCCTGAAAGTCTGAAGAAAAGAGTCACAAGAAAGGAGTTTTTATTATGAAAGTAGAAGTTACGAACAGAATCTCATGAACCATTCACAACAATTTCATAAACATCTCAATCTTTTATAAAACTGTAGATTCGATGGCTACAAAAAGCTGCTGTTGTTGGAAATGCTTATATAACTTCTTAATAAACATGAATTAAGGTTGTAAATGGTAGACTAACATCCTCTGCATAGAAACTATGATGATGATCTCAAACTCTGAGATCATGTTGGAAACAAAGTTATATTTCTCACACATTGACTTCCGTTGTAATCGATGTTTTCTGTTCTGAGCACCATGTATTAGTCACAGATAAACAAACCAGTAAACAAAAACAGATGTGGAAGAAATCCTGGCTCCTCTGGTGCAGATTGTGTGTCACAAGTCGTGAAGATGGACTCTCATTTTTGTACAAAACAACTGTAATTCACAGATTATATTGTAATTAATTGCTGTTTTGTGATGACACACTAGAGGACTGTTCAGTGAGGAGGGAAATCTCTGTAAAATTAAAAGAACACTTCAAAAAATCATCAAACGTTCACACTTTTTGTTTGAAATCTTGCAGAATCTCACAGTCAAAACACTGCCTGGTAGTGTCAACGAAAGAGCACTCTTTAAAGTAGAGACACTACATACTGATATACACCTGACCATCAGCAGGAGAGGACTCTTTAAAGTAGAGACACTACATACTGATATACACCTGAACATCAGCAGGAGAGGACTCTTTAAAGTAGAGACACTACATACTGATATACACCTGAACATCAGCAGGAGAGGACTCTTTAAAGTAGAGACACTGCATACTGATATACACCTGAACATCAGCAGGAGAGCACTCTTTAAAGTAGAGACACTACATACTGATATACACCTGAACATCAGCAGGAGAGGACTCTTTAAAGTAGAGACACTGCATACTGATATACACCTGAACATCAGCAGGAGAGGACTCTTTAAAGTAGAGACACTACATACTGATATACACCTGAACATCAGCAGGAGAGGACTCTTTAAAGTAGAGACACTACATACTGATATACACCTGAACATCAGCAGGAGAGGACTCTTTAAAGTAGAGACACTACATACTGATATACACTTGAACATCAGCAGGAGAGGACTCTTTAAAGTAGAGACACTACATACTGATATACACCTGAACATCAGCAGGAGAGGACTCTTTAAAGTAGAGACACTACATACTGATATACACCTGAACATCAGCAGGAGAGGACTCTTTAAAGTAGAGACACTACATACTGATATACACCTGAACATCAGCAGGAGCTCTTTAAAGTAGAGACACTACATACTGATATACACCTAAACCAGCAGCAGAGGACTCTTTAAAGTAGAGACACTACATACTGATATACACCTGAACATCAGCAGGAGAGGACTCTTTAAAGTAGATACACTACATACTGATATACACCTGCACATCAGCAGGAGGACTCTTTAAAGTAGAGACACTACATACTGATATACACCTGAACATCAGCAGGAGAGGACTCTTTAAAGTAGAGACACTACATACTGATATACACCTGCACATCAGCAGGAGGACTCTTTAAAGTAGAGACACTACATACTGATATACACCTGCACATCAGCAGGAGAGGACTCTTTAAAGTAGAGACACTACATACTGATATACACCTGAACATCAGCAGGAGGACTCTTTAAAGTAGAGACACTACATACTGATATACACCTGAACATCAGCAGGAGAGAACTCTTTAAAGTAGAGACACTACATACTGATATACACCTGAACATCAGCAGGAGGACTCTTTAAAGTAGAGACACTACATACTGATATACACCTAAACATCAGCAGGAGAGGACTCTTTAAAGTAGAGACACTACATACTGATATACACCTGAACATCAGCAGGAGAGGACTCTTTAAAGTAGAGACACTGCATACGGACAAACTGTAACACCACATGTAAGGTCACAGCCACAATGTAATGTTTTTAATTCTCATATTTTACTGTATTTTATTTAAAGAGATGTTATCTGCTGCTAAAACCCTCAAACTGAACAACATGGCTCATAAAGAACATTGTTTTCTTTTACATTTTTCTTAAAATCGTAATTTGTTTTTAACGTTTTTGACAAAGTTACTCAAAAGTTGGACATTAAGGCCAATTTCTATTTTCAAGGAGGATCCAGGGGTTAACAGCAAATATTGATACTTAAAAAACTCATTTTAATTTTCCCAACTTGAAAAACACCCTATAAAAGATAAGCTAAAATAAATTACATTAAAATATAATGTAAATTGTAATATAGGACACACCCAGGGTATCCATATTAACATGCATTAAAATTTTATTCTGTGGGGATCTAATGAGTGTAGTAGATCTGGCATTTTGAATTTAACCGAAAAGAGCACACAAGTTTTTATTTCGTTCATGGAAATGTAGAGGTGTTTCTTATATTTGCAAATAAGAAAGTCTTTGTTTCCAGTAAACCGGTGAGATGAAACCCTTTTAATTCACTATATCTTTAACTGTTATTATAGGATCTTAATATGTTCTGTGTGTGTTTAAGGATGAAACAATGTGCAGTTTGTATTGCTGTTAAAGAGAGAGTAGTAAAGGGATAAAGAGCGGGCAAAAGTGAATTTAGATTAGTTTTTTTTATTTTAGATTAACACTGACTGACGACAAGCTCTTTTTGACATTTCTTGGTTGTTTGTAAGGTTAGGAAAATTCTGCTCTGATCTCACGACGTGAAAAAACGTCTCATTTCCAGCAGAAAAAGATTAAAAACTCCTTCCATGGGGACGAGGGGCAATAACCCAGACACAAATCATTTCTCCGACTGAAAGGAAGCAGAAAGCATGTCGAGCCCCAAGAACTCTGGGAAATATTTATTCATCATCCCCGTGCTTCCTCTAAAAATAAAATAGAGAAGATCTCACAGATCTCATCAGTGTTGTCCTCCAGGAAATTTGATCAGAGTTCACAGTCGACTCAATCTTAAGAGAGAAATGATGCTTTAAAAGAGAGAGGGGGGGGTATTGTATAATGTCGTCCCGTCAGGAGAACCATCGGTCGCTGAGCGCCTGCAGGGCCGACTGTCATCATCCGAAGGGCTCACTGCGAACAAAAACACAATTGTATTTATTTTTTTTTTTAAAAGAGCATTAAAGAGTCCTTATTCTGCTTTCTCAGGGTTTTCCCTCTCCTGTAGTTTGTTACAGGGCTTTCACACCAACGCGGTTCCCGTTCTAGCTCCTCTAGAGCTTTTCTGGTTCGGATCCGGTTTTTCTTTTCAGGCCCCGTTGTGTTCACACCGCCCAGAGCCCGACTGGTGCTGCCGCTGCTGCGTCATCGTTTACGTCGCTGATTTTCTCCCCAACGGCGTCGGGTCGATGATCGTGTTGCTTTCAATCATACGAAGCCAGATTCAATTAAATAACGACTTCTCCAACCTTATACTTTTCTCCAGAGTGCCGTGGTTCATTGTTTATTAATGTGTTTCAGCGGCATTTACCGACCGCTGCACTGCTGCTCGTCCACGGAAGTTTATTCTCCCGTTAGCTCCGGGTTAGCTCACACGGCAGCGGCCGCTGTAAAGTATTCACTGTCTGACTGTCACACAAGCAGCTGATACATATCCCCAGTTCCCCATGAGTGAATGTGTGTCAGTCTGAATTGACGCTGTTGACATCACAACGCTGTTATGAAAGTTTCTCTGGTATAAAATGGGTGATGTTAGCATAGCAACCGAAGCTAAACTGACTATCTTGACTACTTGTTGTTGCTATCCTATTGTGGCATAAGCCGTTTTCTACAGGCACATTTTACCGGCCTATTTTTCATTATGATTCTACTTGTGATAGTCGGACATGACAACCGGTGCAGCCCATGTATTGATTCCATCCGATAGCTGCTATAATACAAAACAAAACGTCTGCCTGCTCTCCACAATGATCAATAACAGCGAACGGATGGTCAAAGTAAGGTACAAATAAACAGAACCACACGAAGCCTGGTTACTGGTTAGTGTTGCCTGACTTTATAAAGTGTGTTTTATGTATAAGTGTGTGGTTGCGTTCTAGTCACTTTGCTCAGCACTACTGCTTATTACAACTTTTATTTGCCGTACTCGCCTTTAACTGTTAGCTCAGGTTAATCTCGCCCCCTCCGACGTAAGCGTGACGTATGCGGTTCTTGCTTCTAGACGGACAATCTTTTGGTGCTTGAAACAAACCGGATTCCGGAGCTTAGAGGCGGCTCTGCTGCTGAAGTGTGAACAGGAAAAAATGGTGCTTTTCGGGCTCTAGCTCCGAACCGGCCCTGGAACCGCGTTGGTGTGAAAGCCCCATTATATAGGTTTTGGTCTGCAAAGTGACAACACTATAGAACACTCGCGCTCCAACACATTGTATGTGATAGGCTAAGGGGCGGGACATCTCTAAGCTGGTTGACCAATCACAACAGACCCGGCCAGCTAACCAATCAGAGCAGCTCTGGTGAACATCAGCAGGAGAGGACTCTTTAAAGTAGAGACACTAAATACTGATATACACCTGAACATCAGCAGGAGAGGACTCTTTAAAGTAGAGACACTACATACTGATATACACCTGAACATCAGCAGGAGAGCACTCTTTAAAGTAGACACTAATGATACTACTGTTACTCACAATCAAAGGGGTTCTCAAATGATGATCCGGATCCATCAGTAGTTCTGAACGAATCGTCCGAGTCTACTGAAGCATCTTCATTGTCATCATCATCACTGTCGTCACTGTTAAGAAGAATATCTCTAATCTGAGGAGAGGAAAAACAAATCATCACTGAGGATCCTTCATAACCAAATCTAACCTTATATGTTCGGACACACCTGCAGATGATCATGGTTTCTCATGAACCAGCTGTCAAGATACTTATACACTTACTTTATATCAGATTTGTAAATTAGGAGGGAGAGTTATATCTCAACATGCGATGAATTAAATCAATTAGGATCTAATTAACTCATATTTAATTGACAAACTATAAACATATTCCATAAGCATTTTGGAGGATTACCCATCTTTCTGATTAAATACATCAATACATCTACGCATTACATTAATGCACAAAATATCTGTTTTTTGTATTACTGCACATGTTTTATTCCATTCTATTTCAATGTAAATACTGCTATATTTTTTCCTGTTATTATAGTTTTCTTAAAATAGTTCCATCTGTGTTTTTAATTTTTGTTTTACTTTTATGTATGCACCACGACACCAAGTCAAATTCCTCGTACGTGTCAACCTACCTGGTAATAAACCTGATTCTGATCTTCAGAGGTGGGAAGTAGTGGAGTACAAATATTTTCGTTCCTTCAAATACCTCCACTACTTGTTTTTCTGACGACTTTTGACTTTGACTTCTTACATTTGGAACACAAATACCTGTACTTTCTTCTTACATGTTGAACCAAATACCTGTACTTTCTACTTCTTACATGTTGAACCCAAATACCTGTACTTTCTACTTCTTCTGAACCCAAATACCTGTACTTTCTACTTCTTACATGTTGAACCCAAATACCTGTACTTTCTACTTCTTACATGTTGAACCCAAATACCTGTACTTTCTACTTCTTCCATGTTGAACACAAATACCTGTACTTTCTACTTCTTACATGTTGAACCCAAATACCTGTACTTTCTACTTCTTACATGTTGAACACAAATACCTGTACTTTCTACTTCTTACATGTTGAACCCAAATACCTGTACTTTCTACTTCTTACATGTTGAACCCAAATACCTGTACTTTCTACTTCTTCCATGTTGAACCCAAATACCTGTACTTTCTACTTCTTACATGTTGAACCCAAATACCTGTACTTTCTACTTCTTACATGTTGAACCCAAATACCTGTACTTTCTACTTCTTACATGTTGAACCCAAATACCTGTACTTTCTACTTCTTACATGTTGAACCCAAATACCTGTACTTTCTACTTCTCACATGTTGAACCCAAATACCTGTACTTTCTACTTCTTACATGTTGAACCCAAATACCTGTACTTTCTACTTCTTACAAGTTGAACCCAAATACCTGTACTTTCTACTTCTCACATGTTGAACCCAAATACCTGTACTTTCTACTTCTTCCATGTTGAACTCAAATACCTGTACTTTCTACTTCTTACATGTTGAACTCAAATACCTGTACTTTCTACTTCTTCCATGTTGAACCCAAATACCTGTACTTTCTACTTCTTACATGTTGAACACAAATACCTGAACTTTCTACTTCTTACATGTTCCAAACAGGCTGGTTCCTTTAGTCTGAATGTGTGTTTGGTGGCGTGATCATTATTATTTAGAGTCATTGCGTGCCTATTGATTTGAACACGATCCGTGTATCCATCATTTCCTGGTCTTCTCTAAAGAAGAGGGACCAATGAAAACGTTGTCATGTTGCCGTTGTTCAGCATGGAAACATTCATTAGCTAACAATGACATTATTGTTCTATTAATATAAAGGGAGGTCAGGTACTCTTTAAAACAGCTGCTAGTTATGGGTACTTTTTACTGAAGTACATTTCAAAGCCCATACTTCTTTACTTTTACTTGAGTAAAGAAGTTTAGTCAGTACTTCTACTTTCACCAGAGTATTTTTAAACACGATTATCTGTACTTCTACTTGAGTAAAGGATGTGAGTACTTAAACACATCCTCCTCCCCTCATACACTCCTCACCTCCTGCTCTGTGGGGGAGTTTCCTCCCTCGTCGTTCTCCGGGTTGTCTCCTCCGGCGAGTTCCTCGATCAGAGGGTCGGTGTCCATGTCGTCATCATCGTCATCATCATCATCGTCCGAGTCCGAGGAGTCGTCATCGTCCTGATCATCGTCCTGCCACGACACATTACACGCATTAAAATAAAAACACTACAAAGATAGGCCTTATGCATTTTTATATTTAGATTAAAAGGACCAGGTGTGACCTTAAAGGTGGGGTAGGTCATTTTGGAGAAACCAGCTCGAGTCGCTAGAATTTGAAAATACACGCCCGGAAAAAATCTGCCACTTCCTTACAGAGCCCCTCCTCCAACACACACGAACACGCACATGACCAATGAGGGCACGAGATAAGTTTGTGCACAGATGGAAGGCTGACAGGCAGGTAGGCCATCCAGTTATTTTAGCCGGCTCAGATGATTGGTCGTGCTTTTTACAGCGCCACGGCTTCCACAGATGACATTTTTTATGAATTTTTTGTCAAAGCACTTAAGATATCCATTGCTATCGGGATGTTAAGAGCATTCCATGGAATATAACAAAAAGTGTATCTCGAGCCGGTTTCTCAAACTTACCTACCCCACCTTTAACCAGTTATTATGAAAGATGTGACGGGAGTATGTGAAGCATCTTGCAAACCAGCTTTATAACTCCAACAATTTCACGTGTCCTTTTACTCTTTGTACATTTGTATATGTGTTGCTGTGTTTGTGAAAAAAATACATGAATAATAAATGATTGAATATCCTCTGAGTTATTTTCTTGTAATTTAATCACTTTAATTTTTGAGAATATACAGATTTTTCACTTCAGGGTTTTGTGTGAACCGGGTAACAGGGACTGCGCCCTCAAACCAAAATGCAGATTTTCCCCGTAAAATGTTAAAGTAATGCCAGAAAACAATATTTCTGTTCGTCAAAAACTGTGTAATTCCTCCAGAAATCTGAGTATCAAACAGAGCGTCAGACGGCAGACAGCTTTGTTTTTACGGAGCTCCGACGTCACGTTGTTGTTTACGTCAGGAGACATCTTGTATACGAGCGTCATGTTGATATATCTTATAAACAAGATCAGAGACACAGTACTCATACTATATCTTTTAGAACAAACCCCTGAATTTGTTTTGTTTTGTATTATTTTCTCAAAAAAGTATTACTTACATTTGAGAGAACTGTCAGGTTTCGGATATATTTGTGATTTTGCTTCTTGAAAATAACCACTTTTATTTGAGATAATACCCAGTTTTTTCGCTCGTTCGTATATATTGAGGGATTTTATTTAAGATAGCGCTTAGCTTTCAAGGAAAAGTAAGAAGAACTAGAGAATGCAATTCCTGAAGAAATTGCTAGTGGGAATGCTTTATGCTGAAAATCTGACGCTAAACTGCTAAGCTGAAATGTAATGTGTAAGAAGAAAGTGAAGAATTTAGATTGAAATGATACATGAACACTGGGGGCTTGAATGTGTGATGAGAGAAGAAAAGAAAGTAAAAAGGTTTGGAAAAGCAGCAGAATATTTGAACTGCAAACTTTTGAACTAACTTGATGGTGAATGATCTGTCGCCATGCCAACGGCATTTGATGACATCCCATAATACGCTTAGATGCGTTGATGGCTGCATCGTTACCAAACCTGTGAAGTTTTGGGCCATTTGGAGCATTTTCACTGAAGTTATGAGAAAACTGTGTTTCATGGCGGGCATTGTGTTGCCATGGCAACGGAATGTCCCGTAGATGTCTTCACGGCTGGACTGTTAGCACACATGTGAAGTTTGAGCACTTTTTGAACATTTTCATAGGAGTTATAGCGACATCGTGTTTTATGGCGAGGGATGCGTTTCCATGGAAACGGCATATGGTGAGATCTCAGATTTGGCGTAGAGCTGTTGAGGCATGGACCGGTGATATACAAGTGAAGATTGGGGGACGATTGGACTTACAGCGACATCGTGTTTCATGGCGAGTGATCTGTCGCCATGGCAACGGCATTTGATGACATCCCATAATACGCTTAGATGCGTTGATGGCTGCATCGTTACCAAACCTGTGAAGTTTTTGGCCATTTGGAGCATTTTCACTGAAGTTATGAGAAAACCGTGTTTCATGGCGAGCCTTGTGTTACCATGGCAACGGCATTTGAAGAAATCTCAAAACTGTCCCGTAGATGTCTTCACGGCTGGACTGTCTCTTGATCGCCCTCTCTCTCTTCTCTTGATCGCCCTCTCTCTTCTCTTGATCACCCTCTCACTGTTCTATCACCCTCTCTCTCTTCTCTTGATCACCCTCTCACTGTTCTATCACCCTCTCTCTCTTCTCTTGATCGCCCTCTCTCTCTCCTCTTGATTGCCCTCTCACTCTTCTCTTGATCGCCCTCTCTCTTCTCTTGATCACCCTCTCACTGTTCTATCACCCTCTCTCTCTTCTCTTGATCACCCTCTCACTGTTCTATCACCCTCTCCTCTTCTCTTGATCGCCCTCTCTCTCTTCTCTTGATCACCCTCTCTCTCTTCTCTTGATCGCCCTCTCTCTCTTCTCTTGATCACCCTCTCTCTCTCTCCTCTGGATCGCCCTCTCACTCTTCTATCGCCCTCTCACTCTTCTCTTGATGTTTCCATGGAAACGGCATATGATGACACCCCATAATTGACGTAGAGCTGTTGAGGGCAGGACCATGAACCATTATCTGAAGTCTGCCGCTCTGAGCACGTCAGTTGGAGTTATGACATCATCGTGTTCCATGACACGAGGTGTCCAGAGATCAAAGGTTTCCATTGTTCTGAATGAGAGATAAACCTCTTACATGGGAACGTTTTGTTGAAGAACCGTAACAGATATCGGTGAAATTTCAAAGCGTGAAGCATCTCAAGGACCTTGAGCATCTGAAGTGTGCTTTTTGTGTACTTTCGGGTCAATAATGTGGCCTTTTTGGCAGATTAACTAAAAGGTGTGCGGCTGCTGCTGTGAGGAAATATCAGCCTGAAATTACAATGGGCTTTAATGGAGACATGTTGAACGTTTTTGTCACGTCATGCCCTCAAGAGGCATTTTGTTTAATTATTTTGCTTAATTATTTGTCATTTTTCAAGCTACGAGATGTTTTCCTACGTTTGTGATGAAAAATGAGGTCTCAGGAATGTAGGGTTTGGGAATTATGGCAGTTTTAAAAAAAATATGAAGGCAAATTTCAAGATTTCCTCCACTCTAGCTGTGACATCACGCACTCTAGTTAATGTTAAAATCTGAAGAATGCCTCTTTACCAAGGTCTGAACAATGTTTAATATCTCTAAAAGTAAGAATCAGATTTAAAAGTTGTCTTACACGAATAATGTCAGAAAGATGTGTAACATTTTAAAGTTGGAATGAGGTTTCTGAGTCAAAGTATGAAGGAACAGTTAGCAGTTGAAGTTGCATGAAGATTGTTCAAGTCTGAAGATTTTCTCCATTGACTTCCATGTTAAAAATGTGATGAATTATGGGCCATCGATTCCCGACCGAGCTGAAAGTTTTGATGTTTGAACTGAGTTTCTGCGATGTGGAATGTGGGAGAAGAAGACAGGCAAAAAATAACGGGCGGAATAAAGATTTGGAACAACAGATAGTGGGAATGCTGTTAACAGCATTCCCACTAAATAACACCTGCTGATTCACCATTTATCTCAATGTCATGATCTATCATAGCTGCAACATTTCAGCGTTTGTTTGTCTCACCTGGTCGTCGTCGTCGTCTCCCTCCTCGGCCAGTTTGTGTCTCCCAACCTCGTACAGACGGCACACTGTGTCCAGGCTCACTGTGTCCTGGTTCTACACACACAGAAAATTAAATACACACACACACAGAGAGAGAGTTAAATACACACACACATAGTTAAATACACAAACACATATAGAGAGTTAAATACACACACACACACACAGAGTCACACACACAGTCACACACACACACAGTCACACACACACACAGTCACACACACACACACACACACACACACACACACACACACACACACACACACACACACACACACACACACACACACACACACACACACACACACACACACACACACACACACACACACACACCACACACACACACACACACACACACACACACACACACACACCACACACACACACACACACACACACCACACACACACACACACACACCACACACACACCACACACACACACACACACACACACACACACACACACACACACCTTATAATAAGGGGAAATATGAAAGGTATATTTCAAACTTTTTATGGAAATACGTTTTTTTTTTATCAACTAAGAATTGTTAGATAATGTTCTCATCATTAATTCCCCCGTGACATTCACAGAGCACAGGGCAGTGGCGAGCCGCGACTTTTATACCTAGGCCCTCTGACCCCCCCCACCCCCCCGAATTTTTTTTATAAAAGTATGGTAGACATGTGGATATTATCCGGCTGAACAAAACGTGCATTTATCTAACAGGTTCGTTTTCCACAGACCTTATTTCCAGCTATTTTCCAAAACCCTATGGAGAAATTCCTTTGCTTTGTTGTCGAGGGAACCCGCAGCTTACTTCCGGGTTTTAGGACGCGTCACTGCACCCCTTGCATAGACTTCACAGCGGGCGGAACTTGTCATAAAGTCCGCGAAAATAAAGCCCACCCATTTAGAGGGAAGATATGATTGGTCAATTGTACTGTCATTTGACATTACTCTCTCGTTGAGTTACTATAGCGGGCTCTCTGTGAATGTACAGCAGGACAGTAACTCGCAGAGAGGGCCAGACGAGCTTCTTTCATTTAACCCTTCACATTCCAACAGAAACTGAACAGGCAGATTCGAAGGATTTATTTATTTGGAAATGTTATTTTAAATACAATTAAATCAAGTTATTTTGGTAAAACTAATGAAAAATATAACTAAACAAATATTTGTTTTTTATGTTTTCAAATATTGTTTTTTAGAATATCTTGGGCCCTCAGAGAGGGCCTACTGGGCCCTGACGGCTCGCCACTGGCACAGGGACAGGTGTACGTTCATCATGACGTGGGGATGTTTACTCTTCATACTGCGGTGTCAGAAATGGAGGAACAGGTACACTAAAGCTGCCTTCGAGCACCTGTCATCCATCATAATCGTCATTAAATGCTCATGTAGTTTCTACATTTGTATGGCGACAAATTGATCTATTTATTGCAATTATAATGCAGATTTCTTTAAATGTATTTCAAGTCTACACCACTGTAGTAAACCAGGTTACCACTGAAGTAAAAACACAAGTGATCGCACCGGTAAAACTCCAGGAATTAACCAAAGATGAAAAGTTGCTTTAGTTTGGCGTGAACACAACAACTTCCTATCTGTACTTGTGTTGTCTGCAAGATTTCCTGGATGGAATATATATATATTTATATTTATATATATTTGAAGTATTACCTCGATGACAGCCAGGTAGCAGTCCTTGGTGTCGGTGCACAGGTCAAAGATGTTCCTCTTCACATCCACTGTGGCTGAGGAACAAACCAAAAAACAAACTGAGTTACAAAACTAAAAACAATCAACTGAAGCTAGTCGTTTTTACATTTCATTATTATTCAGAAACCTCAAGAGGAGACCCAAAGCAAAGACTATAGGGGATTTAAAATCTCTACAAAAATGGACTTTAAATTCCATTTTCTAGTTTATAATAAATGTTTAAGAGCCTGGAAAAGCCCAGGACAGCAAATGCCTCCAACTTCAGGGTGCAGAGGGTAGTTGACCAATGAGATTTGAGTCTGCAGTAAACAGGAAGTGCAGCCTACCAATGGGCTTGTAGTCCGTGGCATCGAAGGTCCTGAAGGAGGAGCCGAAGGGACTCTTCATCTGCTGATCCATGGCGTCATCCTCATCATCGGCCTGCAGCATCGCTGTGTGAGTGTGTGTTTGTGTGTGTGAGTGTGTGTGTGTGTGGGGGTGTGTGTGTGTGTGTGTGTGTGTGTGTGTGTGTGTGTGTGTGTGGGGGTAAAGCATAACATGTCAGAAACAACAGCAGAACTGTTCTTTATAAACAACTTTTCTCTTTGATAATTATCTCGTTCATTCAGAAAAAACAGCACAAATATTTTCTTTCTCAAACTCCCTTAGAGAATCACATGAGGGGGTCTTGGCTTGCTTGTGTGTGTGTGTGTGTGTGTGTGTGTGTGTGTGTGTGTGTGTGTGTGTGTGTGTGTGTGTGTGTGTGTGTGTGTGGAATATTATATCAGGAATAAGTGAAACAGAGTGACCGATCAGTCTCAGTTAAACGTTTCTGTATATTCTGTATAAATGCAAACAGCGTTCCCACATGGTCTTAACTTTCTAATATAGATTATAATCTATAATCACCGTCCGCTAGAGTCTGTTGATATCCAGATTAACAGCAGCATGAAACCTGCCGATGCTCCATTTTACCTGCTTAATGTCTGACCAATGGTTGAACAGCATTTCCGTGCACATGACTTGTTTACAGCCCTTTGAGGTTAGCCTGTGTGAACGAACGCGCCGTCTCAAGCTCCGCCTCCCACAGGGAGAGGGATTACAGACGTACCTCCATACATGATGGTGGCGTTGCTGTTGAACACCAGTCTGCACTGATCCAGAGCGGGGACGGTGTGCAGCAGGTGGAACGTCCTCAGGTCCCACTGAGAGGGGTCAAGGAACACATACAGAACCGGTTCTACAGCAGAACTACAGATCAACTACAGCAGAACAACTAAAGTAGAACTACAGAACAACTACAGCAGAACTACAGACCAACGAAGGAACGGTACTAAAGTAGAACTACAGAACAACGAAGGAACGGTACTAAAGTAGAACTACAGAACAACGAAGGAACGGTACTAAAGTAGAACTACAGACCAACGAAGGAACGGTACTACAGCAGAACTACAGACCAACGAAGGAACGGTACTAAAGTAGAACTACAGACCAACGAAGGAACGGTACTAAAGTAGAACTACAGACCAACGAAGGAACGGTACTAAAGTAGAACTACAGAACAACGAAGGAACGGTACTAAAGTAGAATTATAGAACAACGAAGGAACGGTACTAAAGTAGAACTACAGAACAACGAAGGAACGGTACTAAAGTAGAACTACAGGACGGTACTAAAGTAGAACTACAGAACAACGAAGGAACGGTACTAAAGTAGAACTATAGAACAACGAAGGAACGGTACTACAGCAGAACTACAGAACAACGAAGGAACGGTACTAAAGTAGAACTATAGAACAACGAAGGAACGGTACTACAGCAGAACTACAGAACAACGAAGGAACGGTACTACAGCAGAACTACAGAACAACGAAGGAACGGTACTAAAGTAGAACTATAGAACAACGAAGGAACGGTACTACAGCAGAACTATAGAACAACGAAGGAACGGTACTAAAGTAGAACTATAGAACAACGAAGGAACGGTACTACAGCAGAACTATAGAACAACGAAGGAACGGTACTAAAGCAGAACTACAGAACAACGAAGGAACGGTACTAAAGTAGAACTATAGAACAACGAAGGAACGGTACTACAGCAGAACTACAGAACAACGAAGGAACGGTACTAAAGTAGAACTATAGAACAACGAAGGAACGGTACTACAGCAGAACTACAGAACAACGAAGGAACGGTACTAAAGTAGAACTATAGAACAACGAAGGAACGGTACTAAAGTAGAACTACAGAACAACGAAGGAACGGTACTAAAGTAGAACTACAGGACGGTACTAAAGTAGAACTACAGAACAACGAAGGAACGGTACTAAAGTAGAACTATAGAACAACGAAGGAACGGTACTACAGCAGAACTACAGAACAACGAAGGAACGGTACTAAAGTAGAACTATAGAACAACGAAGGAACGGTACTAAAGTAGAACTACAGAACAACGAAGGAACGGTACTAAAGTAGAACTACAGAACAACGAAGGAACGGTACTAAAGTAGAACTATAGAACAACGAAGGAACGGTACTACAGCAGAACTATAGAACAACGAAGGAACGGTACTACAGCAGAACTACAGAACAACGAAGGAACGGTACTAAAGTAGAACTATAGAACAACGAAGGAACGGTACTACAGCAGAACTACAGAACAACGAAGGAACGGTACTACAGCAGAACTATAGAACAACGAAGGAACGGTACTACAGCAGAACTACAGAACAACGAAGGAACGGTACTAAAGTAGAACTATAGAACAACGAAGGAACGGTACTAAAGTAGAACTATAGAACAACGAAGGAACGGTACTACAGCAGAACTACAGAACAACGAAGGAACGGTACTAAAGTAGAACTATAGAACAACGAAGGAACGGTACTACAGCAGAACTATAGAACAACGAAGGAACGGTACTACAGCAGAACTACAGAACAACGAAGGAACGGTACTACAGCAGAACTACAGAACAACGAAGGAACGGTACTAAAGTAGAACTATAGAACAACGAAGGAACGGTACTACAGCAGAACTACAGAACAACGAAGGAACGGTACTAAAGTAGAACTATAGAACAACGAAGGAACGGTACTACAGCAGAACTATAGAACAACGAAGGAACGGTACTACAGCAGAACTACAGAACAACGAAGGAACGGTACTACAGCAGAACTATAGAACAACGAAGGAACGGTACTACAGCAGAACTACAGAACAACGAAGGAACGGTACTAAAGTAGAACTATAGAACAACGAAGGAACGGTACTACAGCAGAACTACAGAACAACGAAGGAACGGTACTAAAGTAGAACTATAGAACAACGAAGGAACGGTACTACAGCAGAACTACAGAACAACGAAGGAACGGTACTAAAGTAGAACTATAGAACAACGAAGGAACGGTACTACAGCAGAACTATAGAACAACGAAGGAACGGTACTACAGCAGAACTACAGAACAACGAAGGAACGGTACTAAAGTACTATAGAACAACGAAGGAACGGTACTACAGCAGAACTACAGAACAACGAAGGAACGGTACTAAAGTAGAACTATAGAACAACGAAGGAACGGTACTACAGCAGAACTATAGAACAACGAAGGAACGGTACTACAGCAGAACTACAGAACAACGAAGGAACGGTACTACAGCAGAACTATAGAACAACGAAGGAACGGTACTACAGCAGAACTACAGAACAACGAAGGAACGGTACTAAAGTAGAACTATAGAACAACGAAGGAACGGTACTACAGCAGAACTACAGAACAACGAAGGAACGGTACTACAGCAGAACTACAGAACAACGAAGGAACGGTACTAAAGTAGAACTACAGGACGGTACTAAAGTAGAACTACAGAACAACGAAGGAACGGTACTAAAGTAGAACTACAGGACGGTACTAAAGTAGAACTACAGAACAACGAAGGAACGGTACTAAAGCAGAACTACAGAACAACGAAGGAACGGTACTAAAGTAGAACTACAGGACGGTACTAAAGTAGAACTACAGAACAACGAAGGAACGGTACTAAAGTAGAACTATAGAACAACGAAGGAACGGTACTAAAGCAGAACTACAGAACAACGAAGGAACGGTACTACAGTAGAACTACAGAACAACGAAGGAACGGTACTAAAGTAGAACTATAGAACAACGAAGGAACGGTACTAAAGTAGAACTACAGAACAACGAAGGAACGGTACTAAAGTAGAACAACGAAGGAACGGTACTAAAGTAGAACTACAGGACGGTACTAAAGTAGAACTATAGAACAACGAAGGAACGGCACTAAAGTAGAACTACAGAACAACGAAGGAACGGTACTAAAGTAGAACTACAGAACAACGAAGGAACGGTACTAAGTAGAACTACAGAACAACGAAGGAACGGTACTAAAGTAGAACTACAGAACAACGAAGGAACGGTACTAAAGTAGAACTACAGGACGGTACTAAAGTAGAACTACAGAACAACGAAGGAACGGTACTAAGTAGAACTATAGAACAACGAAGGAACGGTACTAAAGTAGAACTACAGGACGGTACTAAAGTAGAACTACAGAACAACGAAGGAACGTACTAAGTAGAACTATAGAACAACGAAGGAACGGTACTACAGTAGAACTACAGAACAACGAAGGAACGGTACTAAAGTAGAACTATAGAACAACGAAGGAACGGTACTAAAGTAGAACTACAGAACAAACGAAGGAACGGTACTACAGTAGAACTACAGAACAACGAAGGAACGGTACTAAAGTAGAACTATAGAACAACGAGGAACGGTACTACAGCAGAACTACAGAACAACGAAGGAACGGTACTAAAGTAGAACTATAGAACAACGAAGGAACGGTACTACAGTAGAACTACAGAACAACGAAGGAACGGTACTAAAGTAGAAATACAGAACAACGAAGGAACGGTACTAAAGTAGAACAACGAAGGAACGGTACTAAAGTAGAACTACAGGACGGTACTAAAGTAGAACTATAGAACAACGAAGGAACGGTACTAAAGTAGAACTACAGAACAACGAAGGAACGGTACTAAAGTAGAACTACAGAACAATGAAGGAACGGTACTAAAGTAGAACTACAGAACAATGAAGGAACGGTACTAAAGTAGAACTACAGAACAACGAAGGAACGGTACTAAAGTAGAACTACAGAACAACGAAGGAACGGTACTAAAGTAGAACTACAGAACAATGAAGGAACGGTACTAAAGTAGAACTACAGAACAATGAAGGAACGGTACTAAAGTAGAACTACAGAACAACGAAGGAACGGTACTACAGCAGAACTACAGAACAACGAAGGAACGGTACTAAAGTAGAACTACAGAACAACGAAGGAACGGTACTAAAGTAGAACAACAGAACAACGAAGGAACGGTACTACAGCAGAACTACAGAACAACGAAGGTACTACAGCAGAAACTACAGAACAACGAAGGAACGGTACTAAAGTAGAACTACAGAACAGTACATATGCACACGGCTAACTAATGCCTAGTTCACCATGCAGAATAACTTTGGTACGTCTCTGAGTTGTTTCTTGTAAGACTTGATGTTAAAATAGAAAATAAAATCATAATTATCCTAAAGGTTCACATATATTTGTATAAACAGTGCTGGCAAACAATATATCTTATGACAGAAATCTAAATTGCCCAACGAATACAAAAGCTCAAACATGAATGAATAGTTAAAGAAATTGGCGGAGACGAGCGTGTAAAAAGCACGTACATCTTTACACTTTTTTAAAGACATTTGTACGCATTTATGAATGGAGCTAGTGCGTCTGGGTTACCCTTCTGTCCTGCAGGACTGAAGCTAAGCTAACTTAGCCCATTCATAAATAGCCAAGCCATGAGAAGCCTCTTGGTTCCCATTAAGTCTTCATCATTTCTAGGCAAGTTTAGAAGAAAGTGCATTATTAATTATTATCTTATGAATGAGAGGATACGATCTCGGTGTTGATGATGACCTCCAGGCCGTTGGGGTGGAAGTCTCCGCTGATGTTCATGTTGAACTTGTCAACTTGTGAATGGCTCGTGAGTTTCGGACGTCCCACAGCACGCCGTCGTTCAGCACCATGTCGTCGCTGGGGTTAAAGGTCGCGCAGTTCCTCTTGTAGTTGTTGGCCAGCGAAGGGTCGTTCAGCGTCAGGGTCTTCACGCCCGTCTGGATGTCGTAGATCTGAATCAGAAAGAAATATTAACACGGTTTTAAGGTCACTTTTCTACATAAACACTCTCTTACTCTGTGACTCTGAAAGTGTCAGGAACAAAGACCCCTGTAATATACTGTTGATAAAGGAGTATATAGGGGAGAGAAACTCCAAAAGAATAATCCAAATGTTCCTTGATGACACATTTTAAAAAGGCAATTGTGTTTGTATTGATACAGATGTTGTATAATGTAATAAAGAAAAAAAGGGACCAGAATATAGAAGTTAATAAGGAGGTCTGTCTTAGTTATTTCTGATTCGCCTCAATGCCACGCGCTACAAAACAAACGAGAGACAGAGAAACTGAATAAAAGACACAATGAAATATTGAAAAATGGGGTTAAAGATGTAAAATAATATATCCAAATAACATTTTGTGGGACCTACGTGAGCGACCTGGTCCTTGGTGCCGATGACTCGGTCCTGAGAGTGTTTACTGAACTCCACGTAGTGATCGTCCACAAACGAGTTCCTGCCAAACAGTGAACACACAGTGAGAAACGGTGTGTGTGTGTGTGTGTGTGTGTGTGTGTGTGAGTGTGTGTCACGGTTTTACTTGAGGGTGAAGACACTGTCTATACTCCAGAGAGCAGATAACGGGACGCTCCAGGAGGCAGAGGTGAGCAGCAGCTTCCCATCCTGAGAAACACAAACATACACGTTCATTTAAACATGTTGGGAAAATACTGAATGTCCTCTTCCAACATGAGAGCAACATGATCACAAAGGTATCCCAATGTACTGTGAACATGACAGGATGTATGATTACCTAGAAAGCATCAGGACTGTTTGAGGCATATGATAGCTATGTGATTAACATGAGGATTCAGCCTCTATGGAGAGAGACATATGACAAGCATGATCATTTCTGACGTGGAGCTAATCTGAAGTAAACATTGAATACTGCTTTCTATTCCTCCATCTTGTGACTGTGTAACTCCCTCTCTTGGATATCAGCATGTGAAGGACACTGTTCAGGAACTAGTTGATGCTCTGTATGTGATGACTACTTCCATTCTGGAGAGGATCAGAAATACATGGATCCTGAGATTGAAGCTCAAGCCGGTGACGAGTGATTATTAACATTTTTAAGTATTCAGAGAAAGTCAGTATTTTGAGAAAAAAAGTCAGAATATTTTAGATTTTTAGAAAAAAGTCATGATATTGAGAAAAGTCAGAATTTTAGATTTTGAGAAAAAGTCATTATTTTGAGAAAAAGTCAGAATTTTGAGAAAAAGTCGAATTTTGAGAGAAAGTCCGAATTTTGAGAAAAAGTCAGAATTTTGAGAAAAAGTCAGAATTTTGAGAAAAAGTCAGAATTTTGAGAAAAAAGTCAGAATTTTGAGAAAAAGTAACAACGTATATTAAAAATAAAATATTAGTTATATTTGCTTCAAGAATAACGAGGACATCCTTTAAATCCTTTGCTGGGTTTTCTAAAACTAAAGATAACAGAACTAGTTTAATACTAGACTTTGTGTTGTGTGTCAGTGACGCACCCTGGAGGGCTCCAGGTGTGTGATGGCGGAGGTGTGGCAGGTGTAGTTGGCCTCCTCCTCCCCGGAGAACACGTTGTAGAACTTGAGGTGTCCGGAGCAGGTTCCCAGCATCAGGAAGCGCTCCGGGCGGAGAAGGCGCAGCAGGTGAAGCCGCTCTCGTCTCCGTCGCCCTCGTGGAACACCGACATCGGGCGAAACCTGAACAGAGAGCGAGAGAGAAAACGGCTTTTTAAAACCTGTATTATTATTTAGTTTGTTCAGCACCTGGTGGATCGGGACTCCCCACCTGGATCTTTTTACATTTCCTTTTTATATAGATATGCACATTATCTATTCTAACGTTTGGATCGTCTATGTTGTAAATGTATTATCTTTATTTTATAAAACACCACATCCATTGCCATCTCTCCTCCGTTAGTCGAGGGGTTTCTTTGTGAAAAGTCAAAGTCAACTTTATTGTCAATCTTTCAGTTTGGTAGGGTCTCCCATGGCGAATGGGTCTCAGGCAAGGGGCCAGACTAAGAGTGGTTCAACGACCCCATGAAAAACACCATAAAAAGTGAGGATACCCGGCCCGGAGGTAGCCCGGGGTCCTCCTTCTGGAGCCAGGCCCAGACGGAGGACTCGTCGGCGAGCGTCTGGTGGCCGGTCACAGCCCGAAAAGGCAACATGGGAAACCTCTCCGCTTCGCCGTCCCACCACAAAAAAAGTGCAAAAAATGTCCGTCCCAGTGGTGTCTCTAAATGTCTTGTTGCAGTAAAAAGCGCTTTCCTACCTGCTAATGACACTGTAAAGCCCCTGAGACATTGTGTAATTTGTGATGGACTTAATTGATTAATTGATCGCTGTTTCTTATAAAAGGTCATAAAGAGTGCAAAAATGTCCCTCGCTGTTTCTTTGTTTTCATGTTTGTGTCTTTAAATGTCTCGTGTTGTCGCTCAAAACACACACACCCTTCCAAACAGTCGTCACTGTAACCAATGGGTTGTTTGGACTCCCTGAGTGTGCTTCCTACCTGCTGAAGATGAGGTGCCGGTCCAGCCCCCCCGGTCCACCCCCCCGTGCCTCGGGTACAGGCCCCGCCCCCCCAGCCGGGCGCTGAAGTTGGGCTCGGCCATGCGGCGCTGCGTGGGCTCGGGGCAGCGGTGGGGGGTGAAGAGGGAGAAGGGGGGGCAGGTTGTGACGGGGTTAATGCAGCGCGCATGCTCCCTCAGGAACTCTGTGATGATGCTGTCCAGGGAGGGGGGGGGAGGGGGGCGCGAGGGGGGGCTGCATCTTCATGGCCGGAGTCTGAAACACAGAGAAGAAGAGAGGATATATTCTTTAGTCAAAGTCAACTTTATTGTCAACCTTCCAGTTTATGTGTACAGACAGAGAGATCGAAATACCATTTCCCACAATCCCGAATACAAAAACAAATATATAACATGAATATATATAGGACATAAAACAAATAGATTTGCTTCTTCATGGCTGGAGTCTGAAACCAGAGAAGAAGAGAGGATGTTCTGAGCAATGTTGCCGCTTATGTGCGACCGCTTTAACACAGTTAAAGGTCTCCTATCATGCAAAATGCACTTTTATTGATGTCTTCTCTACATCACCATGTGTCCCCGGTGTGTCCCCGGTGTGTCCCCGGTGTGTCAGGAGACTCACAAAGTGATATCTTTTATACATCACCATGTGTCCCCCCCGGTGTGTCCCCGGTGTGTCAGGAGACTCACAAAGTGTCAGAAAATAAAACCCCTCTCTTTTCCTCCGTACCCACATCTCTAAAAACGGGGAAACAACGGAGCTGATCCAAATGTGGGCGGGCTTTATTATTATTAAATATTAAACTGGAACTTTAGTGAGTGTTGGTAAGATAGTCATCATTAAAAAATAATAAATAAAAAGACACCTAAATTGAATTAATAAACTAAATCAGGGGTCGGCCAATGGTGGCACGCACCGTAACCAGTGGCACACGAGGAATAAGTGGAATAAGTGTGCAAAAATATTTACATTTCATTTCGGATCCTGAACGCGACCGCCGCCAGAGCGCGACTCCCCGTTACCTGCAGGAGGAAGCCATGCACGCAACGCAGCCCCGCTCTCTTTGACTCCAGGCGACTTTCTGACGCTTTCCTCCGTGGTGCAGCGCTGATCGTTTCACCACAGAGGAAAGCACTTCACAAATTGCAGTACCCATAAGGAGCTGTACAAATGCTGCAGTTTTTGCGTGGCTGTGTCTTTAGTTGAAAGCCCAGTGGCGATCTGTTCATCTCTCATCGAAAATAATATGCTACACAGGGGCGGACTGGCCATGTGTGTGTTCTGGAGAATCACAGAACGGACAGTCGTCATTATTATTATGCCGTTTAAACCAATTATTTAAATTTGAAATGTGCTTAAACGGCATCATGTAAGTTGCGCTGACAGGTGAAAAGAGGTCCACACAACTGCTTCCCCGCAGCGAGGCTCCCCCGCCCTCCTGTTGACGACCTCCCCCCACCGTTGACAATTCACGATCGTCGGTACACTGATCACAATTATTATTATTTTTTAATGGCACTACATATCAGAAAGGTTGCCGACCCCTGAACTAAATAAATAAAAAGACACAGCCTGAAACAAAGTGCACAAAATAAAAACATGTAAAATAAACAAAATGGCCTCCCTGACCTGTATGAAGGCACCGTGGTCCGACTTCTGCTTCAGCGCCCTCAGTCTCCTCCCAGAGTTACAGATCGCAGGCGGGCGTTCTCGAGAAAAAGAATCCGACCCGCCAGAAGAGACGCTGGCGAGGGGAAAGAGAGGACGAGGGAGCGAATGGGAGTGGAGGGGAGGAGGCAACAGCCAATGAGGACGCAGGAGAAGAGCCAACATGGCCGCCGCCGATACGACCTGCTGAGCAAAGCAAGGCAAGTTTATTAATACAGCACCTTTCAACACAAGGCAATTCTAAGTGCTTTACAAACATGAAAGACATTAAGAAACACATTATAAAATGGAGGAAGAGGAGGAGGAGGAAGAGGAGACAAACAAATATGGATGTTAAGATCAACAAATAATAATAATATCTGTTTCTCCCCCCCGGGTTTCTGCCATTTTCTTTGGGGGGTTTATCCTGCGAGGGTCTAAGAAAATGTAAACGTAAATAGAATATGATATGTACAAGAACAGAATGTGAAATGAAATGGTTTATTGGGGAGGGGGAGGACACAAACAAACATGGATGTTAAGAACGACAAATAATAAAAGTGGACCTTGTCTGTCTGAGCGGTGACTCCTGCAGATCAGAGGAGGGGAGGAGGGGAGGTTGGCCTCCCTGACGAGGGTGTTAGCGGTGTCATGCAGCCCTTTGGCCACCAGGTGGTTCCTGATCAACACCAGCAGCTCCTTCTGGGAGAAGGTGATCCGTGATTGGGCGACCACGTTGGCCCTCTGCAGGCGAGCCAATGAGACGTCGCTCCCCATGAGGAGAGGTTTCCCCGACACGCGCTCCGTTAGCTCCGCTGCGTAGCGGCAGAAACGCACATGCTCGCTGCGTTTGTCCTGAAGCAGAGGCTCCTTCATCAGCTGGGAGGAGGAAGAGGAAGAGAGAAGAAGAAGAAGAGAAGAAGAAGAAGAAGAAGAGAAGAAGAAGAAGAAGAAGAAGAAGAAAGAAGAAGAAGAAGAAGAAGAAGAAGAAGAAGAAGAAGAAGAAGAAGAGAAGAAGAAGAAGAAGAAGAAGAAGAAGAAGAAGAGAAGAAGAAGAAGAAGAAGAAGAAGAAGAAGAAGAAGAAGAAGAAGAAGAAGAAGAAGAAGAAGAAGAGAAGAAGAAGAAGAAGAAGAAGAAAAGAAGAAGAAGAAGAAGAAAAGGAGGAGGAGGAGGAGGAGGAGGAGGAGGAGGAGGAGGAGGGTTATCTATCTTTTGCAGCAATTATCCAATTAAGGTTTAGCGTTTCTCCTCCATGCTCAGCTGTATTCTTCCGTCCCTGAAGGTGTGTTGTTGTTGTTGTTTACCTGCTGGATGTGGCTGCTGGTGAACAGCGGCAGCTTGCTGATGATCTGTCTGATGGCGGCGCTGCGGGACAATCCAACCAGAGCTTTACAGGCCAGAGCTCGGATCAGATCTGCATCTGTGATGGGCATCTTCACCGAGAGAACCGAGAGGAGCACCTGAAGAGAGAGAGAGAGAGATTTGTCTTTTTTTATTCAGCTTCTCACATGTATGTTCTCACAGTCATAGACAATACCATATTCTCTATAAGCCTTCTGTAGTTTACAGTGAAATCACAAATCAAAGCTACATATTTGTGGATAATACAGAGGCCTCACTGACCTTCAAACATGCAGTATGAACATAAACACCAACAGGGTTACAAAATGCACTTTTTGATGTCCTTTATATATAACTATGTGTCCCCGGTGTGTCCCCGGTGTGTCCCCGTGTGTCAGGAGACTCACAAAGTGTCAGGAAATAAAACCCTCTCTCTTTTCCTCCGTACCCACATCTCTAAAAACGGGGGATCAACGGAGCTGATCCAGATTTGCTGCGTCATGACGACATTACTAAAATGTGGGCGGGCTTTACACCCACGGGCCAATCAGAAACGTTGCGGTCAGAAACAATGAGACGTGTTTTGGAAGTAATATGGTCTGTGTTTACATTAGCATCGCTAACACTGAGCCAACCTGTACTGGAGAGTATGTGTGAAGAAGCAGGAAATAAAAAGGAAGTAAAACCCGCAAGAGAAAAAGCATTTGAGCTCCATAGTGTTTCAGAAATAATCCTTGATGTGGTTTGGAACATGATGGCGTTTAATCACGGCAGCATTTAGCTGTGTCTCGTAAAATTCTGAGCAGGCATTAGCTCTGCCCCCTCAATTTATTTATTTTTTAAAGCTAAGGACCCAGAATCAGCACTTTAGTAACAGGGCTGAAATAGAGGGATATGAGCGATGTCTAGAATGAGCGATGTCTAGAATGAGCGATGTCTAGAATGAGCGATGTCTAGAATGAGCGATGTCTAGAATGAGCGATGTCTGTCTAGAATGAGCGATGTCTAGAATGAGGGATGTCTAGAATGAGCGATGTCTAGAATGAGGGATGTCTAGAATGAGGGATGTCTAGAATGAGCGATATCTAGAATGAGGGATGTCTAGAATGAGCGATGTCTAGAATGAGGGATGTCTAGAATGAGCGATATCTAGAATGAGGGATGTCTAGAATGAGCGATGTCTAGAATGAGGGATGTCTAGAATGAGCGATGTCTAGAATGAGCGATGTCTAGAATGAGGGATGTCTAGAATGAGCGATGTCTAGAATGAGGGATGTCTAGAATGAGCGATGTCTAGAATGAGCGACATCTAGAATGAGGGATGTCTAGAATGAGCGATGTCTAGAATGAGGGATGTCTAGAATGAGCGATGTCTAGAATGAGCGATATCTAGAATGAGGGATGTCTAGAATGAGCGATGTCTAGAATGAGGGATGTCTAGAATGAGCGATGTCTAGAATGAGCGATGTCTAGAATGAGGATGTCTAGAATGAGCGATGTCTAGAATGAGCGATGTCTAGAATGAGCGATGTCTAGAATGAGCGATGTCTAGAATGAGGGATGTCTAGAATGAGCGATGTCTAAAATGAGCGATGTCTAAAATGAGCATTGTCTAGAATGAGCGATGTCTAGAATGAGGGATGTCTAGAATGAGCGATGTCTAGAATGAGCGATGTCTAGAATGAGGGATGTCTAGAATGAGCGATGTCTAAAATTCATGATCTGTTTGGTATTTTGAGCAAAACACTTCATAGACATGTTTTTATATATTTGTATATATCTGAGACCCATAATATATGACTACAGATGGCATGATAGGAGACCTTTAAAGAAGACTGAAGTTCCTTTAGTGTTTTTTTACCTTGATGCCGTTGTTGTTCTGCACCAGCTGCCACATGTGGTGCAGAACATAAGGGGGGGCCGGGGGAAAGCCCCCCCAGGACTCAGGCTCTGATCCGGGGCACACACACAGTTTATTATCACCTGTGGGAAGATGGAGGCTAAGTTTAGGGGAAACATGGGCAATTTATACCTTAAAAACTGCATTAAATACCTTAAAAACGGCATTAAATACCTTAAAAACTGCAGTAAATACCTTAAAAACGGCATTAAATACCTTAAAAGCTGCATTAAATACCTTATAAACTGCATTAAATACCTTAAAAACTGCATTAAATACCTTAAAAACGGCATTAAATACCTTAAAAGCTGCATTAAATACCTTAAAAGCTGCATTAAATACCTTAAAAACTGCATTAAATACCTTAAAAACTGCATTAAATACCTTAAAAGCTGCATTAAATACCTTA
>JAAKFY010000006.1:4659108-4664108 GCA_011823955.1 Dissostichus mawsoni | reverse complement strand
AATCAACTTCAAAATGTGAGTAAAAAGGAGCTAATTAAAAAGATGTATAGTATTTTGAATAGTCTGAGAATTTCTTTTTACAAGAAAATATAAATATAGAAAAAGGGAATACAGAAGATGAAAAATTACTTCACACTTTATTTCAAATAAAACAAAGGTTAGTAGCATTTTAACATCTTCCTTTGTAACCGCTTTGTTTTGTCTGCAGAGGTTTTGCAGATTGTCATGGACATGTGATCATTGATCATGTGACATGTGATCATTGATCAGCATCATTTACAGACACATCATTCAATTGAACGTTATGATGTGTTGAAATTAGGGCTGTACCCGGATATCCGAATATCCGGTCGTTGGCCAACTATTCGGTTTTCAATTTCGTGATTCGGATATTCTTTCTTTTTCCTAAAACGTATGCGATCAATAAAGGCAGATGGCCACATTCTTATACTTTTTAATTGCACTGTTAAAATGCGGAAATATATACAATCTCAGCTTTGGGCGCCTGACATCGCTTTCACTCACAGCGTACGCTTCACACTAGGGCTGCACGACATATCGTGTCGTGACGATAATCGCGTTATGCGCATGCGCGATATTCACATCGCAGGACGTGCGATTTTTTTTTTTTTAGGACGTGCGATATTAAGTAGCAAATGAACTCAAACACGTCATGTTACAATTCTTTTGCTGCTTGCTACAAAAGGAAAACTCGCGCGGCTCTCATGTCAGGGTACTTGAGTGAGTGACATGCCGGCTCTGCAAACCACCAATCACAACCATTCTTGATCAGATCACAGCAGGCTAACCGAGCTAGCTCAGCTTGTCGCTCTGATAACTTAAGATCCAGAAGTCCGTGACTAAAATCCTTCATCCGGTTAAATATTGTTAAAAAAACAAAACAATTGTCTAGCATTAAAGTTTAAGAAAGGATGGTTTGCGGAAAAAAAACGGTCTTTTCTTCAATTCCTGCATTTTTTCATATCGCATATATATATATTATATATATATATATATATACATATATATTATACACATATATATATATATATATATATCGCAGGGACGAAATATCGCAATGTCAGTTTTTTCCAATATCGTGCCTTACTTCCTTCCTTCACACCTGAACACAAATGCCGAAGACTTCAGCTGTGTGGGACCATTTTAAATTGGACGACGATAAGACGAAGGCAGTGTGCCAAATATGCAATATGAAACTGGCCGCCACGATGGCACAACAACTATGAAAAGTCACCTGAATGCTGTAAGTAGTAGCTTAGCTTAGCTGTTGTCCCAGTTGCCATGATGCAGCTGCTTTATCCGCCGTTTAAACAGTAACGTTAAACATACGTGTTGAAGCGCGCGCGCCGAATATCCCAAATATTCACTGCTGATTACTACCGAATATCTGGAGCCCGGAAAATGGTATTCGGGACAGCCCTAGTTGAAATACAGACTTTCTAAAAGTGTAATCTACGATTTTAGGATTGTTGGAAAAAGGTAGTAGTAAAAAACGGTTCATTTCTCTCAAACAACCCGTCTTCGGACCATCTGTCTTTCAACCCGTCTGCTGGCTCACCTGCGCATATAAATAATAAAAACATCATTAAAACACGTTCGTTTCAGCGTGTTGCCGTCTCACCTGCGCAGCGCCATGCAGGTGTGTTTGGCCGTCTGCCTGTTGGAGAACACCTGGTCGTCACTCATTAAAGATACCTCGCTCTCTGTGTTCAGGATCTGCAGAGTGCTCACCTGCACACACACACACACACACACACACACACCACACACACACACACACACACACACACACACACACACACACACACACACACACACACACACACACACACAACACACACCCACACACACACACACACACACACACACCACACACACACACACACACACACACACACCACACACACACACACACACACACACACACACACACACACACACACACACACACCACACACACACACACCACACACACACACAACACACACACACACACACACACACACACACACACACACACACACACACACACACACACACACACACACACACACACACACCACACACACACACAACACACACACACCATTGATTAGGGTCTGTGTCCACATAGTGCCTTCTTTTTTATATGAGGAGAGCGAGCTCAGGACTCGAGAAAAAGCGTCTATTTTCTGCACCTGCAGCCACACAAACATTACAACTATTATATACACACTTAGTTAACTTTCTCCACATTTAAAGCACTGATTAGTCAACATACTGTAGTAGTCTGTTAGCAGCTCATAGAGCCCTGTTGTGAACCAGTAAATGTTTAATAATCCAAAGTTTTGTGACAGAAATGTATATTAAAGACCCCCATCACCCGCAGCATCAGGACAGAGACCACCAGACTCAGAGACAGTTTCATCCCACAATAAGACTATTAAACACCTGAACTTTTTAAAGAACATCCATAAACACAGACCATATTACATCCAAAACAGTCGGGCATTGTTTCTGATAGCGACCTTTCTGATAGGGCCGTGGGTGTAAAGCCAGCCCACATTTCAGATATTACGTCATATCGACCGCAAATCTGGATCAGCTCCGTTGTTCCCCCGTTTTTAGAGATGTGGGTACGGAGGAAAAGAGAGAGGGTTTTGTTTTCTGACACTTTGTGAGTCTCCTTACCCACTGTTAACAGACTTCAAGGTAGCGTTAGATAAAGAGTTTAAACCCTCACCAGGTTGACGAGTCGCCGCAGCCGTCGTGCGGTCGAACAGCGTCAGCACGGCTCTGCAGGAGAACGAGATGGAGAAGAACATGGTGGCGTGGCAGACGCCCGACGCGTGGGAAGACTCCAGCAGCCAGAGAGCGTAGGAGACCGTGTCCGAGAGAACACCGTCAGGGAGGGTGCACACCTGCAGAGAGAGACACACACAGAGAGAGAGAGAGAGAGAGAGAGAGAGAGAGAGAGAGAAGAGAGAGAGAGAGAGAGAGAGAGAGAGACACACACAGAGAGAGAGAGAGACACACAGAGAGAGAGACACACACAGAGACAGAGAGAGAGAGAGAGAGAGAGAGAGAGAGAGAGAGAGAGAAACACACAGAGAGAGAGAGAGACAGATAGAGAGAGAGAGAAACACACAGAGAGAGAGAGAGAGAGAGAGAGAGAGACAGAGAGAGAGACAGAGAGAGAGAGAGAGAGAGAGAGAAACACACAGATAGAGAGAGAGACAGATAGAGAGAGAGACAGATAGAGACAGACACCCACACCGAGAGAGAGAGAGAGAAGAGAGAGAGACACACACACACAGAGAGAGAGACACACACACACACAGAGACAGAGAGACACACACACACGAGAGAGAGACAGATAGGACAGACACACACACACACCGAGAGAGAGAGAGAGAGACACACACACACACACACAGAGACACACACACAGAGAGAGAGAGAGAGAGAGAGAGAGAGAGAGAGAGACACACACACACACAGAGACAGAGAGACCACACACAAGAGAGAGAGCAACACAGAGACAGAGACACACACACACAGAGAAGAGAGAGAGAGACACACACCACCGAGACACACACAAGAGAGAAGAGACACACACACAGACAGAGACACACACACACACAAAGAGAGAGAGAGAGAGACAGAAAGAGACAGAGAGACACCACACAGAGAGAGAGAGAGAAGAGAGAGAGAGGAGAGAGAGAGAGAGAGAGAGAGGAGAGAGAGAGAGAGAGAGAGAGAGAGAGAGAGAGAGAGAGAGAGACACACACACACAGAGACAGAGAGACACACACACAGAGAGAGAGAGAGAGAGACACACACAGAGACAGAGAGACACACACACACACCGAGACACACACAGAGAGACACACACAAAGACAGAGACAAACACACACACACACAAAGAGAGAGAGAGAGAGACAGAAAGAGAAACACACAGAGAGAGAGAGACACACACAAAGACAGAGACACACACACACACAAAGAGAGAGAGAGAGAGACAGAAAGAGACAGACAGACACACACACACACAAAGAGAGAGAGAGAGAGAGAGACAGAAAGAAGACAGACACACACAAAGACAGAGACACACACACACACAAAGAGAGAGAGAGAGAGACAGAAAGAGAAAGACAGACACACACACACACAAAGAGAGAGAGAGAGAGACAGAAAGAGACAGACAGACACACACACACACAAAGAGAGAGAGAGAGAGAGAGACAGAAAGAGACAGACACACACAGTTAAAAAGTAAACCCACAAATAACTCAGTTCTTTAGTGAAGATGTGTTTTCACTAAAGAACTGGAAATAAAGCAGCTTAAAACAAAAGAGTGTGGCTAAGAGCTAAAGGCTAACGAATGCTAACCCTGTTTCTCAGATAACTTAATCGTGTCAAAAATTGAGAGGCGACGTGTCGAACATCCAAACAAATCTGCAAAAACAATCCCACTATTAGCGGCTTTCTGTCATTGATGTCTGGTGTTATCTCTCCTATCATCCCTCCATCCGTCTCACTAGTTTCAGGATGTGTTTCACTACTGATCCACAGAGGTCTCCTGTTGTCTAACGTCTGTATCTTTAGTGTCAGTCGTACCTCTCCATGGCGTCCTGGTTGTAGGCCAGGTAGTAGAGGCAGAGAGAAACTCCGGTCGCTGCCATGGAAGGCCTCGGGATCTCCAGAAGTCTCTGCACTCCTCCGTGAGTGATGAACTCTGCAGCAAACTTCTTATGGAGCAGCAGCGACGCCAATACTGAGCAAACAGGAGAGGGATCAGTTCATTAACGGGTCATAAATGTACAGCGGACAACAAGTGCAGAAATATTAGAAGTGACCTGATAAACCCTACAAATCACGTCTTCTTGCAAAAACATTGCAGAGAGTATTTATTTGTATATCATATTATTCAATAACAGCATCTAAATTCCACTGTATGAAGTGAATATGAATACAACATTTGACTAAGGCTTTTCATA
>JAAKFY010000006.1:4649108-4654108 GCA_011823955.1 Dissostichus mawsoni | reverse complement strand
GGAGAGGACGCTTTAAAGTAGAAAAACTACCTACTGATATACACCTGAACATCAGCAGGAGAGGACTCTTTAAAGTAGAGACATTACATACTGATATGCACCTGAACATCAGCAGGAGAAGACTCTTTAAAGTAGAGACACTACATACTGATATACACTTGAACATCAGCAGGAGAGGACTCTTTAAAGTAGAGACATTACATACTGATATACACCTGAACATCAGCAGGAGAGGACTCTTTAAAGTAGAGACATTACATACTTATATACACCTGAACATCAGCAGGAGAGGACTCTTTAAAGTAGAGACAATACATACTGATATACACCTGAACATCAGCAGGAGAGGACTCTTTAAAGTAGAGACACTACATACTGATATACACCTGAACATCAGCAGGAGAGGACTCTTTAAAGTAGAGACACTACATACTGATATACACCTGAACATCAGCAGGAGAGGACTGTTTAAAGTAGAGACAATACATACTGATATACACCTGAACATCAGCAGGAGAGGACTCTTTAAAGTAGAGACACTACATACTGATATACACCTGAACATCAGCAGGAGAGGACTCTTTAAAGTAGAGACACTACATACTGATATACACCTGAACATCAGCAGGAGAGGACTCTTTAAAGTAGAGACACTACATACTGATATACACCTGAACATCAGCAGGAGAGACTCTTTAAAGTAGAGACACTACATACTGATATACACCTGAACATCAGCAGGAGAGGACTCTTTAAGTAGAGACATTACATACTGATATACACCTGAACATCAGCAGGAGAGGACTCTTTAAAGTAGAGACAATACATACTGATAAACACCTGAACATCAGCAGGAGAGGACTCTTTAAAGTAGAGACACTACATACTGATATACACCCGAACATCAGCAGGAGAGGACTCTTTAAAGTAGAGACAATACATACTGATAAACACCTGAACATCAGCAGGAGAGGACTCTTTAAAGTAGAGACAATACATACTGATAAACACCTGAACATCAGCAGGAGAGGACTCTTTAAAGTAGAGACACTACATACTGATATACACCTGAACATCAGCAGGAGAGGACTCTTTAAAGTAGAGACAATACATACTGATAAACACCTGAACATCAGCAGGAGAGGACTCTTTAAAGTAGAGACACTACATACTGATAAACACCTGAACAGGACAGGTCCTCTTGAAGGACTCACTTTATTCAGCATGTGTTTCCCTGCTCTCACCTCCTGGTAGTCTCCCAGTGGAGTCAGGTATTGGAGGATGAGTCTCTGCTCAGTGGCGGCGCTCAGTGGAGAGAGACGGTACTCTGATCCGATCACCATGGAGCTCATTTCAGACCAGGAGGCGCTCCTCTCCTCCTCTTCCTCCTCCCTTCTCCTTCTCCTCTCCCTCATTCAGTTTCTGCTTGACTTTCCTCCCGTTATCCTGCATCGCTCGTCTCTTCCCTAATCCTCCTCTTCTTCTTCCTCCTCCTCCTCTTCCTCCTCCTCCAAGATCTGGCCTCGCTTGGTAAACAAAATCCGGCAGAAGTCGCGTTTTGTCTCCGTTCTTTTTTGCAGAGCAGAGTTTAAACTCAGCATCTTCTTCTTCCTCCTCCTCTTTTTTCTTCTCGCCTACCTCCTCTTCCTCATTTGTTTTGAGGTTCTGGTGTGTTGAGGCGCTCGAGGTTTCGGCCTGAGGCATATTCTTGGCGTGACTTTTAGCGTCTTCACTCTGCAGTTCATGCAGGCGCTGGATCATGATCGGCACCTGCAGGAAACACGAGACGTCTCAATATCATCTACAATTGATCCTTTTACATTTCTACCTTAATCTCTCAGAATGATTTATAGAGCAAATGACGTCTGTTGTAGCGGACAGAAACCATGGCATTTCATTTTAGTTGGACTCTTATTATTATGAATTGTCTATTATAGTGTACTCAATTGTATTCAGTACATTTCATATTGTGTATTATAGAAAACTCTTGTGTTTGTTTCCCTGTAAGCAGGATATCTTCTGGTCGTAAATTCTTAAAAATCATTCAAGTAAGATCGCTGAAAACAGAACACATTCTGCCAAAAGTAAGCTAAAATAACTGCAAATGGATACCTGTTAGTATAAGAGGATAAACTAATGCTTATTCAGGTCTGTCGCAAGTTGTCGGTTTTTTTGTATGGAGACCGTTTTAACAGGGCTAGGCTAGTATTGTTGCCAATCAAGATCAAATCACAGCAAAATGTCTTCATTTGGTTTCTTGACGTATGTCTTACCAGCAGAGCGTTCTCGTCTCTGTAGCTAGCTGCTACTTCCTGGTTGCTCATGGCTCTGGCCAGCAGTCCGGTGGAGAAGACGTTGAGAGGCCGCTCCGCCTCTCTGGACCAGGAGAACAGCTTCTCCACCAGACCCTCCTGAGAGGGACAGCAGATAGAGGTTAGTACTTGTTGGGAAAATCCTGAATGTACTCTTCCAGTATCAGAGTAGCATGATAACAAAGGTATCCCAACTGTAGCTGAGTACATGACAGGATGTATGATTACCTAGAAGAGCATCAGGACTGTTTTAGGCATATGATAGCTATGTGATTAACATGATGATTCAGCCTCTATGGAGAGAGACATATGACAAGCATGATCATTTCTGACGTGGAGCTAATCTGAGCTAAGCATTGAATACTGCTTTCTATTCCTCCATCTTGTGACTTTGTAACTCCCTCTCTTGGATATCAGCATGTGAAGGACACTGTTCAGGAACTAGTTGATGCTCTGTATGTGATGACTACTTCCATTCCGGAGAGGATCAGAAATACATGGATCCTGAGATTGAAGCTCAAGCCGGGGACGAGTGAGACTTTTCTAACATCGTGTGTAAACTAAAAAGCTTGTTACCTTCTCCTGGAAGACAGCAGCGGTCTCCAGGCCCGGCATGATGTTCTGCAGCAGTCTGCAGGAGGCCGTGTTCAGATCCAGCTCTCTGCTCGTCATGATGTAGTTATCCAGCAGCTGAGGGACATTAAAGACCTTTAAATACCTTTTTTACAAACACAAATACTGTCCAAAGACACTGTCACGTTTCCATGGAGGAGGATTAGGAGCACGTGAGAAAGAAGTGTTAGGATGCGACCAAAAGTTTACAAAACTATTTATATAAATAAGCAGATTGTAAGATGCAAACAGATGAATGTTCTGGATGTTCTTCACAGAGCTCAGGTGTTTAACAGTCTGATGGCCTGTGGGGTGAAACTGTCTCTGAGTCTGGTGCTTTTTGTCCTGGATCTACTTCTGAGTGCACGGTATATAAAAACGGATTTGCTTTGCAGCCCTTACCGCGTTAGTGAAGTCATCGTTATTGAAGAGCATCTTGAGGAGTTGTCCCAGCATGCACTCTGGGTCTGCCCGTCCTGAACACATTAACATCAGCTTTTATTTTTACAGAAAGAAAAGCCAGTCTGGTGCTCTTGAAACAAAGACAGCATGTAGTGAGAGGGATAAGAACCTGGATGTCGGTCATCGAACGGGTCGGGGTCTGCTTTGTGATATTCTGCTGTCTCCCCTTCAATCAGCTCAGAGACCCTGAGGAACACAGAGGCACGTTTGTTCATACAGCACCTTTCAACACAAGGCAATTCAAAGTGCTTTACAAACATGAAAGACATTAAGAAAATGGCATTTAGAAGCAGTCGTTTAAAAAGCAAAGATAATCAAGTAAACATTAAAAGAAAAAACACATGAATAAAAGTTACAGTGCAGTTTGAGATGTGAATAGTTCAATTAAAAGCAGCGGCAACAAGAAAGTCTTCAGCCTGGATTTAAAAGTAGTCAGGGTTTCTGGGAGTTTGTTCCAGATGTTTGGAGCACAATAACTGAACTTCTCCAGGTTTAGTCCTGACTCTGCAGACAGGAAGCTGACCGTCCCAGAAGAGAGACGTCCTTAAAACGTCCAGATAGACACATCAAGCTCTGTCTCTCTGTCTGTATAACATCTTATAGAACAGATCAACTCACACATTTATTATCTGTTGTAAAAGGTCTATTCCTCAAACTTTCATTAACATGGAAGCGGACAAATGTGCTCGCTCGTTTTGCCTTTGTCGAAACCAAATGGAAATAACAGGACGACTTCACCACAAACTTTCCATTCCTCACAAGCGACTTTCCAATGTTCTTCACACATCATCATCAACGACGATTACGTAGGAGAAAGAAGGACCGCGTGCTCCCCTCCAGCTTCCTCTGAACCTCTTTGGGAAGACCAGATTCCCAGTAGTAGCTGGTTCTTCAGTGGACCACTGCGTTTAACTTTGGGGTCTTCCATCGTTGTGTACAAAGTGGACAAAACGTGGGCTATTTGTTGTTGTTCAGGTGGTTTTCCCGCCCCTGTCCCTGTCCCCGCCCCCGGCCCGCCTGCCCCGCGCCCCGCCTCCGACGTAAGCGTGACGTATGCGGTTCTTGCTTCTCTTCTAAAAAACCGGTGCTTATCAGGCTCTAGCTCCGCACCGGCCCTGGCCCGCGATTGTGTGAAAGGGGCATTAGAGGTCTCACCTGGTGAGGATGGACACCAGCGTCTCCGTGGTCCCTCTCTGAGACTCCTCCCACTCGTCAGCAGAGACGTGAGGTCGGCTTTTAGCGTCTACAGAGATCGCTGAGGAAATCACAGGAGGAGGAGGAGGAGGAGGGGGAGGAGGAGGGGGAGGGGGAGGGGTAGGGGAGGAGGATGGGGCTTCACCTCGGAAGCCATTCGCTTCCTGGAGGAGGAGAGAGGAGGAGGAGGAGGAGGAGGAGGAGGAGGAGGAGGAGGAGGAGGAAACAATCAATGAGGTTGCAAAGGAGCTTAGATCTGAGGTTAAAGTTCAAAAGACCTGCAAAAAATATAACAATAGTTTTGAAGAAATGTATGAATAGCTTTGAGTTGTGTCCATGTGAGAATAGCTCAGAGCTCCTGATTCCAGCTTCTCAACATGTCTGTCATTCAGCTCCAGTTTGTTATATCACTGTTTTCCA
>JAAKFY010000006.1:4534108-4641608 GCA_011823955.1 Dissostichus mawsoni | reverse complement strand
CTCGACACCTAAAGGCCGGACACACCAAGCCACTCGACACCTAAAGCCGGACACACCAAGCCACTCGACACCTAAAGGCCGGACACACCAAGCCACTCGACACCTAAAGGCCGGACACACCAAGCCACTCGACACCTAAAGGCCCGGACACACCAAGCCACTCGACACCTAAAGGCCGGACACACCAAGCCACTCGACACCTAAAGGCCGGACACACCAAGCCACTCGACACCTAAAGGCCGGACACACCAAGCCACTCGACACCTAAAGGCCGGACACACCAAGCCACTCGACACCTAAAGGCCGGACACACCAAGCCACTCGACACCTAAAGGCCCGGACACACCAAGCCACTCGACACCTAAAGGCTGTTACACACCAAGCCACTCGACACCTAAAGGCTGTTACACACCAAGCCACTCGACACCTAAAGGCCACACACCAAGCCACTCGACACCTAAAGGGTGTTACACACCAAGCCACTCGACACCTAAAGGCCGGACACACCAAGCCGATTTCCGGCGTCGATAGATGTCTGGCCGTCGATGAGCGTCCTGTCGCCCTACTCTATTGGTGTGTTCCGCACCGTCGTGTCTTTTCGGCCGTGCCGACACCTTCCGATTCAACATGTCGAATCGGAAGGTGTCGGCCAAAGAAATCACTCTGATTGGCTGTTCAGCTTAGCGAATCAGTACATGAGAAGCGAAACGGAAGTGAGGGACTCAAACAAACTATTAAGAAGGCAAATCTGAGATTTCCTTTAACTCCAGCTCTCGACACAGGTTCGGGAAAGCCCCATGAGCTTCTCGCTGTAGAGTGAAAATGGAACGCACACGCTATTTGTTGTTTGTATATATCACGCAGTCTGTCTTCCGGTTGCCTCTTTTGAATGACGAATACACACTACCGCCGCCTGCTGGTAAGGAGTTATTGCCACTCACGTATGCGCAGTGCGTACGTGCTACTTGGCCGTCGGCTGAAGTCTTTGCGGTGTGTTCCAGTGCGACACATGGCCAAGACGCAGAGACGAAGAGACGCAGAGACGCAGAGACGCAGAGACGTGAGGCGACGCAACAGTCGGGTCCGTCGGGACGTGTTCTTTGGAGTCAGCTTGGTGTGTCCGGGCCTTTAAACAGAAAGCTCTTACACGTTGTCTTTCCTTTATTTGTTTTTATTTACTGTTGTGATGACTTCTGATGATGTTGATGTTGTGCGACTCGCGTTTAATTGAAAACGAAATAATAATCCATACATTCAGCAAAGAAAATGGGCCTTCTTAGCAACAGCCAAACAAGAGTCAAATCAAATAATCAACAACTTAGAACGTCTTTCTTTCTGTACTTTCTATTTCTACGATTTCAACCATATGTAAATACTGCGGTATTTTACTATATTTCTCTATATTTTGTATGTTATTCTAGCTTTCTTGAAATAGTTTTCTATCTGTTTTTAATTGTATTTGTATGTATGTTTATGTATGCACACGACACCACCTGGTGATAAACCAGTTTCTGATTACATCACTTTAACGATCATTTAGCGGGTTCAAAACTGTCTCTCGACGGCATTCTTTGCCCCGTTTATATATCTGTGTTCCTTTAGAGGCTGGCACTGTGGGAATTGTAGTCCTTTATCCTTCCTTTTTACAAAATAAAAGAGTCAGTGAGTGAGGCAGTAAAACGCCAAAGAAAGAGAAATATCCCCAAAATTACTTTAACAAAAGTATGGAAAATTACGTCATTATGTCACAAAAAAAAATCCCGAAAATATGTGAATTATTTCCAAATATTATTTAAAATCTCACCTGTCTCTCTACCTCTCTGTCTCTCACCTGTCTCTCTGTCTCTCACCTACCTCTCTGTCTCTCACCTACCTGTCTGTCTCTCACCTGTCTCTCTACCTCTCTGTCTCTCACCTACCTGTCTGTCTCTCTACCTCTCTGTCTCTCACCTGTCTCTCTACCTCTCTGTCTCTCACCTACCTCTCTGTCTCTCACCTGTCTCTCTACCTCTCTGTCTCTCACCTACCTGTCTGTCTCTCTACCTCTCTGTCTCTCACCTGTCTCTCTACCTCTCTGTCTCTCACCTACCTCTCTGTCTCTCAGTCTCTCACCTACCTCTCTGTCTCACACCTGTCTGTCTCTACCTGCTGACAGACACCTTCCAGAGGTACCTGTCTGTCTCTCTCACCTGCCTCTCTCACCTGTCTGTCTCACCTGTCTGTCACCTGTCTGCCTCTACCCGTCTGTCTCACCTGTCTCTCTACCTGTGTGCCTCTACCTGTCTCTCACCTGTCTGTCTACCTGTCTGTCTCTCACCTGTGTGCCTCTACCCGTCTGTCTCACCTGTCTCTCTACCTGTCTGTCTCTCACCTGTCTGTCTACCTGTCTGTCTCTCACCTGTCTGTCTCTCTACCTGTGTGCCTCTACCTGTCTCTCACCTGTCTGTCTCTCACCTGTCTGTCACTACCTGTCTCTCACCTGTCTATCTCTCACCTGTCTCTTTCACCTGTCTGTCTCTCACCTAAAAACTTCCAAAAAGATTATATAAAAAGGGGAATAAAAGATGTGCTTTTCTTCTCTATATCTAATAAGTTTAACTCACTCTTTATCATGTATCACCTTTTTGTCCCTGCTATGCCACTTTAACTGTAACACTGTTCACGTCCCGCTGCAGGACTTCTGGATTTCTGATTCTGATGGTTTTTATACACGATCAACTAAAAAAAACACCATCTTCAAATCACGTCTCAAAACATCTCTCTTCAAACTGGCGTATCCCCCCTGATCACATCACACGTCCTCTGCTTTTCTGTTTCTATTGATTGATTATGATGTCGTGTTTTTCGACTTTTGTTTTGTGTACCTTGTACGGCGAGCTTTGAAAGGCGCCTTTATAAATCAAATGTATTATTATGAATACCTGTTTGCGGCCCAGGTCGGTCAGAATGAGTCCGTTCTCTCCCTGGATGCAGTCCGGCAGCTGTTTGCAGTTCCCTTCGTCCTGACAGGAGCCCAGAGAGGAGATGAGCTGCGTCAGCTGACCCTGGTTCAGCTACAAGAAGAAGAACAAAACAAACAATTAACCAGCAGTCAACGGCAACAACAACAACAACAACAACACCATGAATCCACGTCATCAAGTAATGTCATAAACTAGATCTGGGTTCACCTTTACCAGCCGATTATCTACTACAGTGGTTCTCAAAGTGAAAAATAAATTCAAAGTGTTTCTCAAATTGTTTAAAAATGACTAGTATAGGAGCAACAGAGACACATATGAAGGAAATGCTTGTAGTTGTATTTGTATCGTTGATTTAATGTCTGAACGAGGCGATATAGAGAAGTGAAGCTGTCATTAGTAGGCTGTCATTCGTTATAAACTGTTGGAGTGGTAAGCAGGCCTTTTGTTTTTTGATATTTGGGGAGTTGAGGAGTCTTTGTATTGGTTAAGTGGTCCGTGGTATGAAAAAGTTTGAGAAACACTGATCTACTACAAAATATAACTCCACTGACCTTGAAGATTTGACACAGGTGCTCCAGCGCTCGGTCCAGGAACTCGTGGGTTTTCTTCAAACACTCGCCGCTCTCCTCGGGCTCGGCGCCGGAGAACGTGTTGTTGAGGTCCGAGGATCCCATCCCGAACCACGAGAAGAACGAGTTGCTGGCCGCCACCTCGTTGGAGTGATCAGAATCCTCTTGGCCGTCTGTCGGGCCTGGGCGATGATTTGGATCAACTTCATGACCTGCAAGATGGACGAAAAGGATTTAGACTTTGAGCCAGGGTTATAAAAAAATAAGCATATTTCTTTGTTGAAGGCCGCATCTCCCTCGTCCAATGGGATGTCTCCATGTGATTTTGGATTATTGCAGAAAATAATCTCTGTGTCAAACACGTTTAGTTCAGCAGGATAATCTCCACATGTTAACACCACTTAATGATTTCTGGAGTAAAAAGCTAATGTTGGGCTATAAAGGAACTACAGCACGGTCACATGACTTCACGTCACCACCGCTAAGCTAAAGGTGGCTAATGTTGGGCTATAAAGGAACTACAGCACGGTCACATGACTTCACGTCACCACCGCTAAGCTAAAGCTGGCTAATTTTGGGCTATAAAGGAACTACAGCACGGTCACATGACTTCACGTCACCACCGCTAAGCTAAAGGTGGCTAATGTTGGGCTATAAAGGAACTACAGCACGGTCACATGACTTCACGTCACCACCGCTAAGCTAAAGGTGGCTAATTTGGGCTATAAAGGAACTACAGCACGGTCACAAGACTTCACGTCACCACCGCTAAGCTAAAGGTGGCTAATGTTGGGCTATAAAGGAACTACAGCACGGTCACATGACTTCACGTCACCACCGCTAAGCTAAAGGTGGCGAATGTTGGGCTATAAAGGAACTACAGCACGGTCACATGACTTCACGTCACCACCGCTAAGCTAAAGGTGGCTAATGTTGGGCTATAAAGGAACTACAGCACGGTCACATGACTTCACGTCACCACCGCTAAGCTAAAGGTGGCTAATGTTGGGCTATAAAGGAACTACAGCACGGTCACATGACTTCACGTCACCACCGCTAAGCTAAAGGTGGCTAATGTTGGGCTATAAAGGAACTACAGCACGGTCACATGACTTCACGTCACCACCGCTAAGCTAAAGGTGGCTAATGTTGGGCTATAAAGGAACTACAGCACGGTCACATGACTTCACGTCACCACCGCTAAGCTAAAGGTGGCTAATGTTGGGCTATAAAGGAACTACAGCACGGTCACATGACTTCACGTCACCACCGCTAAGCTAAAGGTGGCTAATGTTGGCTATAAAGGAACTACAGCACGGTCACATGACTTCACGTCACCACCGCTAAGCTAAAGGTGGCTAACGTTGGGCTATAAAGGAACTACAGCACGGTCACAAGACTTCACGTCACCACGCTAAGCTAAAGGTGGCTAACGTTGGGCTATAAAGGAACTACAGCACGTCACATGACTTCACGTCACCACGCTAAGCTAAAGGCAGCTAACGTTGGGCTATAAAGGAACTGAACTGAACGTACCGCTCCTCTGAGCTCGTTTCCGAACATCTGCTTGTACTGGCAGTCTTGTCCCTCCAGAGCGTAGACGTGACTCTTCACCCTGAACACCATGTCTGTCACCACGCGTTGCCGTGACGTCAGGAAGCTGCCTCCCTGATTGGGCGTCAGGTATCCTCTCGGCTGCCGGTGGTGAAGGACGTGCTCCGGCTCCAGGAACAGCTGCTCTCCTGGGGACACACGGTGGGGTTGTTTAGAGGATTTATTAAACAAATATAACACCCAATCTAAACTATTTTAGACGTATAAACTGCTATCTGTGACATCACGTCTTTATTAGCTGTTAAACACCTGAACTAGAACATCCATAACATTCATCTTTTTGCAACTTACAAATTATTTATCTAATATATCATATTCCAATTACTTATATAGACTCTGATTGCACTATTTCTATTCTATTTTATTTGTTTTTATTTGTATTTACTTGCACTATTGTATCTGTGTTATTGTGTTGTTCTGTTGGAGGAGCCTGTGACCTCAGATTTTCATCAACATATCTATACTGTAGCTATGTACGAATGACAAAAAAAGCCTTGAAACTTATCTCCCGTTTGAGTTTCTGCGCTCACCTCTCTGGATCATGTCGGCGAGGTTTGGCTGAGCGAACACTTTGGAGACTCTGAAAACCATCAGAGCGTTTTTGGCGTTGACCAGATCGGTCCTGACGGCTCGGTTCAGCAGAACCTGGAAGAGCTTGGTGTACATGAGGAGGTTCTCCTGCACAAAGGACTCCCTTCAACGAGAACATCAGCACCGTCAATACAACACGACAAATATCCTGCAGCACACTGTTAGGCAAAATCCACTTCTTGGTGTCTTTTATACATAAATGTGTCTCTTCTGTAAAGTTTCAGGAACAAAGATTCTCTCTCTTTTTGTCCTGATCCATTTATATAAAAACCTGTCTGAAAATGAGCTGATCAGATTTTGGCCACTTTATGATGTCTTGTGTAACCATTAGCCAATCACCAACCAAGGTAACCCCCCCCCCCCCACCTTATCACCTGAATCTCCTCCTAGAGCACCATTGAGTTCTTTTTAACCAAATCTCTCTCAGAGGGGCGTGGGGAGGGGCTCCTTATGTTCATCTAAAGTAACAGACAGAGAATCAGCACTTTGGAAACAGGGCTGAAACAGAGGGGATTATGGGATGATGCAATGATCTGTTTGGTGTTTCAGCCAATCAGAGACAGGCTCTGTATATATCTGAGACCTGTGATATATTGATGAAGAACAGTATGATAGGGGACCCTTAAGCATCTTTATTGCACTACAAAAATGTATTGCATTTTGCCCTGAGGTGATAAGATGGCTCTCTAAAATCCTTCCTGCTCTCACACAGCTGATAACTAACTCATTTTAAGTATTTTTAGGGAAAATAAGGACCTCTTTATGTTGGATTATTCTAAAAATAAATGTCTTTAGAAGCCCCTCAGACTCACCATTTCTCTGGGACCGTTCTGTTCTGGTCGGCCTGAGGGTTGATCTTCTCTCCGGTGTATCTCCACGGCTGGATGTAGCTGAGCCACGTCTCCAACACCTGAACACACACACACACAAATAAATGATTCTTAAAAGTCAGAAGGAAGTTAAATATTGTAAATCTGAGTATGAACATGTTCTGTGCGAGACGTACCGCTCGGAAGGAGGCGTCCAGAGGCCAGTGGCCGAAGCAGTGCTGCAGGAACAGGTAGAGCTTCTGCTGCACGAAGCGCTGCACCACCACTCTGAGGAGGAACATTCAGGGCTCGTTAACAACATGAATATCAGAATATATACACACATTCTCTAAGGTTCCTACAGCATTCAAAGAGTGCCATTTAAGCACGTTCAAGACACGTTTAACTAACATGTCCAGATTTGCAAAGCCTCAATCATAACATCTAGATTGTTGTGAAAAATAAAGCTTGATGAATAAATGTTATGCTTTGAACATTATTTAATTCTTAGTTGCTGGAGACCACTAACAGATACATATTAATTGTACATATTACTTATGTGATAGGGAAACATCAGTTTATGTTTTTTGCTTTTTTTAAATCAAGCTATAAAGGATTATACTGGAATTCAAGCATGAAAACATAACTTAAAAGTACGTGTTGTGCCAATGTTTTTGTTGGGCACAGGGTATATTGAGTGGCAATAATCACCACAGTACGCATCTTTTAAACTTTGAAGACTTCGAACAAACCCATTTTATATGGGCGGGCAAACAAGTCAACATGCAAAAGTAAAAACAGGACTACGAATATATCGAGGCAGCGCTGTCCGAAAAATGTGTGTTGTCATCACCATGCGTTCGGGAAGTTTTAAATGTTCCGAAAGGTAAACATTATTTTTCCCAAAGCGTGCAGCCCTGCTTAGGGGGAATTATTCTGTCCGCACGTTATGACTGAAGAGATTTACAGTTTTCGGACCAGTCAAAGTCCGGCTAACGGAAACAATGATCAAGAGGTCTTTAAATCCAATTCGAGAAATCATGGGCGTCACTTTCTTAGATAAAGTGGTGGGCACTCTTACTTCAGATTTAAAAAACACTACTGCATTAAGAGCCCCTCGTAAACAACACATACATACGCTTACTATACATTTAAACTAGTGCAGTAACTATGCTACGCTGCTGCAAAGCTATTCTCTATTCAGTTATTACTAATATTAAACGTGCCGCTTGGGTTACGAGAAACACACCCAGAAGCCGTGACCAGTCCTCTCTTGTGCAAATAAAGCTTTCTCACAGTGTACAATTCTTTGTGCACGCTATTTCAGAACATGTTTAACAAATTATCCTAATGCAAAATTTGCCATTTCGCAAAGAGGTGGAGACATGTCCCCAGCGTCCCCGGGATAAATGACGCCTATGAGAGAAATACAGTTTTGCAGTCCGACAGATATTAGTATTTGTGACAGATATTAGTATTTCTGACAGATATCAGTACCTCTTGAACTCTGAATTACATATTTCTTTACATATAGTATTTGTGACAGATATCAGTATTTCTGATTGTTCTGACCTCTTGAACTCCTCCAGGGGCTGGTGTGAGTGTGTGTGTGTGAGTGTGTCGGGGGAAGAGGTCAGCTGATCCGGCTTCAGGCTGTTTGAGAAGGCGTGGAGGTTTTTCACCAGGAGACGAACCACCAACACGTGTTCCTCCGTGGGGCTGAACGGCTCCTGGAGAGAGACACACAGTCACTAAGAGCTTCATAAACACACACACTGCAGCCAATCAGCTCTCAGGTACACCAGCAGCCAATCAGAACGCAGCCCAGTCCCAAAGCAGGCAAACTATCAACCAAAGGCTCAGCGTGGTTTAATTGTTCTATTTAGAGTACAGAGGTCTCACAGATCATTGGTAGTTACAATACAACATTATTATGATTATCATTAATTACTTTACCAAGTTGAGGTACTAAAAAAGTTTCAGATTTTGTCAATGCTCTACAAAAAATAAAGTAAATCCGGTATACAATTGACTCCTTTGATACTAGATGTGGATATACAGAATTATATTATATTAAATGACAGAATGAAAGTGGGACCTCCGTGCTCCATTAGCTGCTAAAACAAAGCCAAATGATGCAAAAGGTCATATAATGCAACGAAACACAAATCCTACCTGAAGGACGTTCAATTAAAACATTTAAAGGAATGTACAGCCGATAATTAAATGATTTAATGACTGGCGTGTTAAATTAATGATTGTTCAGAGTGTAGTAGTGTCTTTGCTCTTCTAAGATAATTGTACAGATAACATCATCAAACCACTTCAACATGCACGAAGCACACCAGTGTAAAAAGCATGCCTTTAAAAAAACAGAACCACATACAAACCAGTAAAAAAAAAGAAGCTTAAATACTCAGATTACAAAACTGCATTACAGGATTACTTTTCCCCGTCAAGGATACTTCTCTGCAGAGATTCATCGTCAAAAGAGCCTGTAATGAATAGGGAACTAATGCCATTTAATAAAAGGTGGTTGTCTTTATCAATTGGGTTTGTTTTTGAAATATTTAATGCATCAGACATGAGCATCTCCCTGGTTCCCTCCACAAAAAGCTAATGGGTTTTTCTCCATGGGATCCTTATAGGCTATAAAGGAACTACAGCACGGTCACATGACTTCACGTCACCACCGCTAAGCTAAAGGTGCTAAGTTGGGCTATAAAGGAACTACAGCACGGTCACATGACTTCACGTCAACCACCGCTAAGCTAAAGGTGGCTAATGTTTGGGCTATAAAGGAACTACAGCACGGTCACATGACTTCACGTCACCACCGCTAAGCTAAGGTGGCTAATGTTGGGCTATAAAGGAACTACAGCACGGTCACATGACTTCACGTCACCACCGCTAAGCTAAAGGTGGCTAATGTTGGGCTATAAAGGAACTACAGCACGGTCACATGACTTCACGTCACCACCGCTAAGCTAAAGGTGGCTAATGTTGGGCTATAAAGGAACTACAGCACGGTCACATGACTTCACGTCACCACCGCTAAGCTAAAGGTGGCTAATGTTGGGCTATAAAGGAAACTACAGCACGGTCACATGACTTCACGTCACCACCGCTAAGCTAAAGGTGGCTATGTTGGGCTATAAAGGAACTACAGCACGGTCCCATGACTTCACGTCACCACCGCTAAGCTAAAGGAGGCTATGTTGGGCTATCAAGGAACTGCAGCACGGTCACATGACTTCACGTCACCACCGCTAAGCTAAAGGTGGCTAATGTTGGCTATAAAGGAACTACAGCACGGTCCATGACTTCACGTCACCACCGCTAAGCTAAAGAGGCTAATGTTGGGCTGATGACGTTTAGTCGTCTCATTTAGACACTTGCTAGCAACCATTTTTTTTAAATCCACCAGTGGGGGATTTACTGACGTATTTTATGTCGTAGAATAAAAATCTCTTTAGCATCTTATAACCACAGACTTACCAAAAAACATTGACTTCCAGAAGAGCTAACCACGAGTGCTAACCTGCATTTTCCAGGTTTTAGGAATCATTCCTGCACCCCTCTTTATGAAGAAGTATCCTTGACGTTGACCCTGACGGAGCTTTACCTCCAGGAGACCCCAGAGGGACAGGGGTGAATGAAAAGGTAATAGTACTTGGTAGGTGTTGAGGTCCCAGAGCTGGTGGGGTGAAGGGTTGGCTCGCATGCTGGACATACTGAGGCTACTGAAGCAACGCCAACTTCTCCCCCGTTACCACCAGGGGGAGAGGAAGAGGAAGAGGAGAAAGGATGGAGGGGAGGAGGAGGAGGAGGAGGAGGAGGAGGAAGAGGAGGAGGAGGAGGAGAAGAAGAAGAAGAAGAAGAAGGAACAGACAAGATGGCGGGAGGAAGGTACACATGAGAACAGAGGAAAAAAGACACAGCGAAAACAGAGAGAGCAGCGGACAAAATATTGGCCGAGAGGAAACAAACAGGAAAGGAGGAGGGAAGGGAGGAGGAAGGAAGGAGGAGAGGAGGAGGAGGAGGAGGAGAACAGACAAGATGGAGGAAGGTAAACATGAGAACAGAGAAAAAGGAACATTGAGAACAGAGAAGGACACATTGTGCGAGAGGAAGCAGGAGGGAGACAAACAGACAAACAGATCACATGATGAATGAGGGAACAAACACTTTCACAGGGAGGGGAATCTTTTCGCTCCATAAACAACTGGTGTGTTTGTCAACAAAAATGCTAAGAATGATTTGAGTTGTGACATAAACATGGTTCCAGGTGAAGCAACAGGAAGTGTGTGGCTGTGTTTGTGCATTTCAATAAGTAAATTAAATACAAATAATTAAAAAAATACTCATATGTACTATCTAAAAGTAATTCCCATTCCTGTTGTTTAACATCAAAAACAGAGTAAACTCAAAACTGTAAGACTTTGTCAGAAATACACAGCAATGACCAATCAATCAATCAATCATATAACTTAATGCATATTAAACTAATTGCATGTTATACTACATCAGGGGTTTTTCTAGAAATATATAGTATAGATGAGAGTAACACCTACGTCACTTCCTGGCGAAAATTACGGCCCCGCCCACTTTTGGGGGAAAACAACGCTGTCATTTGAATGGCGGTCGATACAAATTCTGAAGTTTTTGCCAATCCGATCAGAAATTTTTGAAAACCGTGGATTTTCTGATCTTCAAAGAGCCCGATTACGATGGCCAGACAGGCAAACAATTACATTCAATCATTGGAAATCGACGATCGGCTCGATATATGGTTACATTATAATCAGTAGGCGAGGCCGTAATTTCGCCGGCTGTTACTCTCATTAGCGAGGCGGGAAATCATAGTTGTTTCATGCCAACAAGCTGCTGTGTCGTTTATTGCAACTCAAACATTAAAACAAATCCAGAGTTACATTTTTCTGAACTTCCTCTAAGAACAAAGGACTTCAGGCTCGATCGCCATTCAAATTACAGCGTTGCTTTCCCCCCAAAGTGGGCGGAGGCGTCATTTCTGCCCAGAAGTGACGCATGTGTTACTCTCATGTATGAGGTGATAGTGATACTGTGGATGTTCAATCTGACGCTCTGTTTGATACTTATATTTCTGGAGTAATCATACAGTTTTTGACGAACAGAAATCTTTTTTATGGCATCACTTTAACATTTTACGGGTGCAGACAAAACCTGATATATAATATGAAAACAGAGATAAGTGTGTTGAATATAATCTGCAAATCTGATTATATATATTAAGAAGTTTGGGTATAGTCCAAAGTAAAATCAACTTGGCCAAAATCTTGCAGTTTGAGTTTACTCTTCACAAACACAGAACACAGTTAATAATATATATGTTAGGGTAATTAGCATTTAGTACACATGACAGATTTACAATGTTATAATGCAGGAGATCGGTCAGCATGCTACAGGAGGAGTTGAAGGAACTGTTTCCTACGCAGTCTTATGAAGCAGTAATACATGTTTTACTTGCCTTTAAATGCCTAATTTGACATTTAAAGCTTTGCAAATTGAGGATTTGTAGTTTTTTTCTTCTTATAGACTGAATATCTTATGGATGTGGTAAAAAACTAAGATAAATCTGCACATATCTTGAATAAGCATTTGGTTTCTGGAGAAATCTGTAAAAAAGAAACAAGCTCCATCCCTGGTCTCTTAAAGATGGACTTTCTAAATGTCATATTAGCAGCCAAAATATCACCTGTAATAATTTAATATTGAAAAACAAGATATCTCCAGATTTGAGAGGCCAATTTTATTATGTTTTCTGATGAAGCGATGCAGCTGTTAACCTCACTAATAAACAATCAATGCAGCCTTCAATTGAACAACAACTCCTCCATTGTTTCAGATACAGTTGGAAGTAACTGCAGGAAATAATACTGCTGCATAAGATCAGAGGAAACAGAGACACCGGGTGAAGTGAGCAGCGTCCACATCTCTATCAATTATACATTACTATAATGTCTCGTTATGAATATTGTACGCATCATGCAGGTAAACAAGCAACACCAGCATAAAGCCTCACTGCCGTCCCGTTAAATTAATAATAATAATAATATTAATAATATTAAGAAAGCCTACGACGTAACTCTTCACAAAAGAACTGCCATCTATTCCCACTATTTAATACACTTTAAATTGTGTTTTAAGGGAGATATTTTCACCAGACATCCACATTTAAACATGTCAGACTCAGAGTGTTCGTAACCTTCACCTTGCTGTGGCTTTATGATGGTGCTGCACACACAGAGCACACCACACACACACACACACACTTGGTGACAGTGACGTGCCGGCATGCAGAGGACGTGAAGGAGGCAGAAAGCACTTCTACAGGGAACAACTCTAGAAACCTTTGACTCATGTCTCTGTCACTGAGAAGGTTTTAAACAGTTACACATCAGAGTGTGTGTGTGAGTGTGAGTGTGAGTGTGAGTGTGAGTGTGAGTGTGTGTGTGTGTGTGTGTGTGTGTGTGTGTGTGTGTGTGTGTGTGTGTGTGTGTGGTCAGCCAGTCAACAGCCAGCCGTGCTTCAGGTGAGAGGAGGGGGGGGTATTTATCTTACCTTTACCTGAGGAGACTGCAGCTTCTGATACATCTCTAACGAATAGTGATGGAGCCACACCTCCACGAACATCTGAGAACACACACACACACACTTAGATATTTCATTCATTCCACCTAGGCCAGAATCTGCATCAGTTAAAACACATGTAATGTCATTGTTACCTGGCAATAAAATAAACCTGATTTTAGTTTCTGAAATGTTGGAAACATTAAAAAATCTGTCACTTTGCTAAGGTTATAAAGCTCTGAGACAAAACAAGAGAGAACAAAACAACAACATGCATTAAGTAGTCATGTTGTTGCACTGTAAACTGTTTATATACACGTCTACAGTAGTGGTTCTCAACTGGTCAGGCCTCGGGACCCACTTTTTACCTTCGTCAATAAATCGCGACCCAACATTTTGAACCACTCAAATCTATTCAACTAAAGAAATCGTGCAATAATATATACGCTTCTCAGCATACAATATTAATGAAAGTGAAGCACAGTGCATATATCTCTTATATCCCTTCACAGAACTAAAGTATGCTTTAGAAAAGGTTTAATCAGATGATGGAATCAAAGCTGAACTGTATAACACAGAAAGGAACACTTTGTCATGTACTCAATAAAAAGGCAGACTTGGAGCCAATCCTGTAAATTCATCACGTGTGAAAAACGTGACGTGCTGAAAACCCAACCCCAGCAGGGGGGTCTTTAGAAATACTAACATAAACTACGCATTCTGGTACACTCTGAGAAGAAAATAAATAGATGTATTACTACCCGACATATTTATAATATTTTATGCCATTGTTTGTTTTTCACTTTGTTCTGACAGCTTGCTGCTCCTCACAAAGAGAAGAGCAAAGAGGAGAGAGTCTGTGTGAGTTACTTTGTGGGTAAGGGTAGCTCCCATTGTTCTGTGACCTGTCAATCATCAAACCGGGGGTCATATTTCATTATGTGTTCATTTGTATCTGAAGTTGTACCCATGGATGTATAAAGAGTAGTTCTACCGCAAAGTTATTCTCCGTGGGGACTTCCGAAACAACACCACGCCGTTATCTTGATTCTGATTGGCCAGAAGACTCGAAAAAACATCAGCAAAGATGTTTTATTAAGAAGATCATCACTACGTGACAGAAGTTTTCAAAACCGTTAATGGTCTCTGGCGTTTCCAGTCAAACGGCTACTGCGTGCGCGGCATTTATCAACTGGTCTACAGGACTAGCCCCAGAGTGATTGTGTTTACCTGCAGCAGAGTCTCTGACCTCCAGATCTCCTGCGCTGCCGGGTCAGCGTTCACTGACGGCTGCTGGAAGATGTGATGCTTCAGGAGGCTGGGGCTGTGCACGCCGTACCCAGAGAAGGACACGCTCGTAGATCTGAGGAGTAAAGGGGGAGGAGGAGGAATTATAAAACACCTATGAAACAGACAGGGAGATACTTTATTCATCCCACTTTAGTCATTAGGACTAACTACATCAGGGGGGTCCAAACTACGGCCCTCAGCTAAATCAAATGGTATAATGGAATGCGGCCCACAAATTAAACCTGGCTCGTATATATTGTACTAATTAATATATATGTACAAATATATATCACAGTATTCATGTGTGCCCACTTTTCAAATTAATTAAATCAATTAAAGTTGGAAACATTTTCAAACTAATCTTAGTTCAGATAAAAAGCACTTATTTGCACAACAAATCTTTTTATAATCAATCTGAAGCTTCTGTTTTAAGGAATGAGCTGCAAACTCAATACATGAAACCCTAAGGAGAGCAGTGATGAATGTTTTTCTCACAGCATTTTCAAGTATCAAGCTTAATTTACCTACATTTGATTGATTTGCTAACTTATAACTTAGCATATGAGGCAATGTATCTCTAGTGAGTAGGCCTTCGTATATTTTTCTGTATGTGGCCCTCGGTGAAAAAGGATTGGACACCCCTGTAGTAGATGTTCCCTTTCATCACAAAGGTAATTGTTTGTTGTTCTTTTATGATCAGAAATGTGCGTCCACACCCCACAGATATCCCTGTATCTCTCTAAAGTGAGTACCTGGGTGAGGGAGCAGTGACGGAGCCTCTGGAGTCGGAGAAAGGCGAGGGGGGGACGCTGCCTTCACTGGGCAGGAAGTACTTCAGGTACATGTCCACCAGCACAAAGTAGGCGCTGTCAGTGGAGCTGCCCTGCTGCTGGGGGGGGCTGCAGACAGGAAGAGAGCTGATCAGTTCAGCTGTGAGGAACAATGGTTGCGTCAAATTGTCACTTAAGGTTCCTAACGGAGTGAAATGACCCGAAGTCCCTCAGTGGCAGCCATGATAAGAGCCGTTTGAATTCTCTAGAGTTTAGATGATAGGAAAGGAGGTTTCAAACTTCCTTTATAACCTCCTTTAGCTTAGGAACCATTGGACCTCCCTTTACGAAAGGAGAGGAGAAAATGCTGCCCCACAATGCCTTGCGGCCGCAGCATTTGCCATCACACAACAGTCGGCCGTTCACGGAAACAACCGATTATGACCGAGAAATGATATCATGAAAGTTACGGTGCTTATTAAGCTTTTTAAAACGTATGTGGTAAGTTGCCAAAGTGCTTTATTTTGAACGTTCATCAGTATTATAATCAAAAAGAGAAATATGAACGTTAGTTTTTACTGAAATTATCAATTCAAGTCAACATTTCACCGTCTTTACTGAGCTGTGTGTGGGTTGTTCAACTTTTAAAAGATGTTTGAATGGTGGCCTAACAAGTTCATACATTTGTATTTATTATAACCCCTTGACGTTTCACCCAGAGGTCAAGGAATAGTGGATAGGAATAGTGGATAGGAGAAGACGATAGGAGCGGATTTTTGGACTATTCCACTGCAACCCATGTGTCCTGCTTCATCCTAACACAGCCAGGCACTGACAGCAATTCGTTTCTTATTTATTTTAAGTATTAAAAAGTCTGCCAGGTTAAACATCTGCACAGCCCTCCACTTCAGAACAGAATTTATAGTTTATTTTGTCTATTTAAATTTAAATTCGGTGTAAAAACTTCAATGTATTCTTTTTTTTTTATGCTAAATAGTTTATTTTTGTTTTATAATAGTTATATTTTTGACCTTCTCTTACATCTTATATTCTTATCAGATCACACCTGGCCATAAACTGGATTCCTAATCTCATAATTCTGTCTTCAATAGCCCACAACCTGGCTCAAGCTTTAGCGGACGATCACGACTCAAGCTCGCTGTTTTCAAGACGCTGTTAATTGAGAATATCGAAGATGATACATTTCTACTTAGAGGAATGTGTAAACTCACCTTTGGTGTGATGAGGCAGTAGGCAAAGTTAAACATGAAGAATTCAAATGGATCTGGAAACAGCGTTAAGGAGTAATCCTCACAGTCAGAAAGACACAGGACATGTTTTGTAGCCGTCGCATTTCAAGAACAAATACAACAGCTCAAATGTTTAGTTGATCGAGTTAATGAGATATGTTTTAAAGCTACATAGCCAAATTCAAGCTTGTCAAATTGAATGAGTTTTTCTGTCATGTGAAACTGTGATCTATTGGTCTGATAAAACAATAGATTTGAAAAAACTAACGCTTATTTTGCGAGTGTGAAGGATACTGAGCGCCAGGTTCAGAGTGAGGAGTCCACTGAGGGGGAACTGCAGCTTGTTGTGGAACAGAGGGCATTCTGGGAGGACGCCCTGCTGGATGCACGCCTTCACCGGACCCTAAAGGACAACAAACACTATTACACACTATTTACATGATACACTACATTTAGCTGCTGCTTTTATCCAAGCTACGTTCAATAAGTGCTTTCAACCTGCTGCGTTTATTGTACATCTTCTCTTGTCTTAGGTGTAGCTTTGTGGACAGTCGTCAAAACACATAACAGTTACACATCTCCAACTATAACACATTTTTAAATATTAAAACAAATCTATATATATATATATATATATATATATATATAACACATAGATATATCTCTATATATATATCTATATATATATCTATATATAGATCAGTGTTTCTCAAACTTTTTCATACCAAGGACCACTTAACCAATAAAAAAAACACTCGCGGACCACCTGACTCCACAAATATCCAAAAACAATAGGCCTGCTTACCACTCCAACAGTATATAACAAACTACAGCCTAATAATGACAGCTTAACCTTCTCTACATCGCCTCGTTCACACAATAAATCAACAATACAAATACAACTACAGATTATATCAGCATTTAGTTCAAATGCGATTTAAAATGCTCTCAGGTTTGACACCTCTTATGAAATGTAGACTACATTTATTATTAGGGAGTTTATGTCCAACAGACTCACAGATCGTTGGCTACTGAGAGAAATACATGCAGTACGACACAAACCTCCGCTGTGGATTTTCAAAACAAAAGACAGTAAAACTGGTCGCAGGCCCAAGTTTAACTCTCTGAGGTCTAAGCCATGTTTTCACATGTTAGGCTCGTCTGGGCTTTTTTTGTAAAAATGCTATTAAACCATGAACCTTGGTGACCATCGGGCTGGCCTGCATGCTCTGCCCCAACAACAGCCTCTGATCAGCAACAGACTTCATGCAACGCTTCATCAGAGGCGTATATTAGATAATAATCTCTATCTCACTCCTAAAACATCTACATCTACTTCCAGCATGGATACATGTTCATCAAATACATCCATTGTTTGTTTTATACGCTTCTTGAAAATCACTGAGATGGATAGATAGATAGATAGATAGATAGATAGATAGAGAGATAGATAGATAGATAGAGAGATAGAGAGATAGAGAGATAGATAGAGAGATAGAGAGATAGAGAGATAGAGAGATAGAGAGATAGAGAGATAGAGAGATAGATAGATAGATAGAGAGATAGAGAGATAGAGAGATAGATAGATAGAGAGATAGAGAGATAGAGAGATAGATAGATAGAGAGATAGAGAGATAGATAGAGAGATAGAGAGATAGAGAGATAGAGAGATAGATAGATAGATAGATAGATAGAGAGATAGAGAGATAGATAGATAGATAGATAGAGAGATAGAGAGATAGATAGATAGATAGATAGATAGATAGATAGAGAGATAGATAGAGAGATAGAGAGATAGAGAGAGAGATAGATAGATAGATAGATAGATAGAGAGATAGAGAGATAGAGAGATAGAGAGATAGATAGATAGATAGATAGATAGATAGATAGATAGATAGATAGATAGATAGATAGATAGATAGATAGATAGATACTTTATTAATCCTAATTTGGGAACTTATTTTGTGACAGGAGCAGTGTGTTCAACATTAAAATACAAATACTATCTATACTAAAGTGTACAGAGACAATGGATGTTGAACGTATGACTAATTGAAGCAGGTGATGCAGTTCTTCTTACCGGGAGATAGTTGACGGGTATTTCATATTTGTACTCTTCTGCTTGAAGTTTGTACACCAGCTTCATCATGGGCCCACTGAAACAGATCAAGAGAAGAGCGTTGGATTCCTTCAATCAATCAATCAATCAATGTTTATTTACATAGCCCAATATCACCAATGTTACTTTTGTCTCAGTGGACTTCACAGTTTGTACAGAATATCAATACGACCCCCTCTGTCCTCGGACCCTCACATCGGACAAGGAGAAACTTCCAAAGAAACCCCTCAGTTAATGGGGAGAAATGAATAAGGATCCCTCTCTCAGGACGGACAGACTGCAATAGATGCCGTGTGTAAATAGAAAAGATAATACATTTACAACATAGGTAGTCCAGATGCTTGAAAATGCATGTGTCTATAATAAGAACATGAATCCAGGAGGATGTCAACACTCCTGTGGGAGCCATCAGAGAACAAAATCCCCACATGCTGATCCCAGAGGAAAGGGGGCTCCAGTACCTGGGGCTGAGGAACTCCAGAGCGATGTTGTACTCGTGGCTCCTGGCCTGCAGCAGCCTGAGGTTCCAGCCCCCGAGGATCCCGTCCAGACTGCCGAACACCGTCTCCACCAGCCAGGGGAAGATCACATGCAGCTCCTGAGGGGAAACACACGGATAGGATGCATCAGAAACACATATGAACTTGGGGATTGTCCATAGTATTGAGTGGAAGTAAGTTGCTTTGGGTAAAAGCATCTAAGAAGTGACATGTTATGGAATTTAGAGCAGGTTTAAGATTTTTTTTTTCAGGATATTTTAAAACCCTCTACACTCTAAATGATGATGTCATCCACTCTCGCCCAAAAGAGTCCGTCCCATAGACGCCCATTAAAACAAATCTGAAACGGTGCGAAATTTCACAACATTTTAACTGTGATTTTAGGAAGAAACGTTTGAGTCCAATAAAGTTGAAAGTCTGGAGAAACGATGAAACTTTGATAATTTATCTTCCGTTAAAGTATGCTCGATCAGAAGGGAAACTCACGGATACGAAGCATCAGAAACCCATATGATCATGATTCAAGGCTTTTATTGTCATGTGTACATACATAGCTACAGTTTAGATATATCAATGACAATCTGAGGTCACAGACTCCTCCTCCAACAGAGCAACACAATAAAACAGATACAATATGCAAGTAAATACAAATAAATATGTTTGGGATTTGAGCAGGTTTAAGATCTTTTTTTTTATGAGATTTTAAAGAGATTTTTTTGTTTATCAATTTATTTATTTTATTTTGTTTCTCTTTGTTATAATTATTATTATTGTTTGTTTTGTTTCTAACATGTTCAATACATTCACTAATGTAATAATACATCTCATCCACTCTCGCCCTAAAGAGTCCCCCATAGACACCCAGTAAAGAAAATCTGAAACGGTCGGAAACTTTAACTTTTAAGTTTTAACGCAAAAACTTTCCATCCGTCAAAAAAACCCTTTAAGTCCAATTAAGTTTTAAGGAGAGACGTTTAAAGTAAAAGTAACGGAAAAATTCAAGTTCAACTACAGAGAACGTGGACTCTTTTTGCGCATTTTCAGTTTAAATTCCTATGTTTTTGTAATATTTTGATTCTATTCTATATATATATATATATTATATATATATATATATTGTATTGTTTTATTTTAGTATGTATTGTTTTATTTTAGTATAAAATTTAGTTTATGGGTTATAAGCAGGGGTTAAATTGTGCCGGACTCATCCCCGGCACATAGGACGATGCTCTGACGTCATCACCCTCGCTCATTTGTCATTTGTTTAGCCATATGTTAAAACATCTCTCGTTCTTAATATAGACTTTATTTAGGGTCGATATGTGTTGACTTTACTTTAAAATAGCAGATCTCTGTGACCGGATATAGTTTTTCCGCTTAGTGAACGTGTGTCTCTGCTCCGATCAGGAGCTGCAGCACCGCGGCTCCTTTGTGCAGAGTCTGCAGCGGTGTGTGTGTGTGTGTGGTGTGTGTGTGTGTGTGTGTGTGTGTGTGTGTGTGTGTGTGTGTGTGTGTGTGTGTGTGTGTATGTATGTGTGTGTGTGTGTGTGCAGAGAGTCTGCAGCGGTGTGTGTGTGTGTGTGTGTTTATAGAGTCTGCAGCGGTACCGCCAAACCCCCGACCCGTCTTGTACACGGAGCCCGTTTCCTACACCATCAGAGCCGGTTCTAACCAATTTGCTGCCCTAGGCGAGATTTTAGCTGGCGCCCCCCCCCCCCCCCTCGTTCAGTAGAAAAGATAAAAGTATCCAAGGAATACACAATAGAATATATAAAAATAAAGGAAAAATCTCTACAAAAGACCAATACACTACAAAAACTGAAACTTATTGACGTGTTGGTAATATACATCAACAAGGCTTCAAATGTATTCAGTATTGTATGAACATGTTTTAATTGGGTGTGGACATCAGATCCTCTAGGGGTCCGGGGGTATGCCCCCCCGGGAAGAATCGTTTGAAAATGTAAGTAAAATGCTTCAATCTGGTGCACTTTGAGCAGACATTACTAGAGACTAGATCTAAGGGGTACAACTCTAAACACCCATATGGAAAAGATCAGTTTACATTTTAATAACCAAATATGTGAACATAACCAATAACCTACCATAGCCAATAATGTAACTTATTTTATTTTTGTTGTTCATTCATATCTTATTTTACCAGTTAACATTTATTTATTTATGCGTATTTTTGTATCTCTCAAGTTTTAAACGATATGTTTGGTTTACTGTCCTATAGTATACATTGGAATGATTTCAAACCTGTTTATCCCAATAATTATAAAGGAGTGCCTTGTTTACATAAATTGCATTTATCTCTCTCGCTCGCTCCCACTCTCTCTTTGGCTGTGAGCTGCGGACGCCTGATAAACCAACACCCCCCACTTTCATCACTTACAGCGCCCATCGTACAGGGCAAATGGAAAGTGTAAGTGTTTGTGTATATTAATAATTTAAGATGTAAATGAATTCCAGTTTATTTGTAGTACTTTCTATTTGTATTGAAACATTTGGTGGCATCAATGTGTGCATGTGATACAGATAATGGAGCAGTTGCTTTAGGGCCACAGTGTATATCCCTTAAGGTCAAATAATGAGATCCTCGACCTCCGCCCCCCCTCTCACCCCCCCACACAGAGCCCCCCCACATATCAAATCCCAACTTAACCCCTGGTTATAAACCACAATTTCCCACGAGAATAATATCGTATTCTCATTAAATATATCAAGAAAAAACCGTGGTGTTATATTTGTATAACTGACTGACTGACTGATGGAGGCAGTAGTTGAAGGTTACTGCAGATGGTTATAGAGCATGTTATTCTTTAAAAAACGTCTACGCCTTTTTATCTGCAGTATTAAAGGTCCTTGGTAGACCCCCACACACAACGACACAGACTAACACCCCTTGTTGTGAAATACCAATTATGTGCAATATATATATATGCCGTTAATAACTGCAATATATAAGTGGCTGCTAAATCTTCAGAACTGTTACAAGATGTGTATTTTGTAAATTGTGTAATTTCTTTTTGTATCTTTAATATTTTTGTATGCATGCTTCTTAGTTAACATGAAGCTGTCTTTGGCTCTTTTCTGCTGTAACAAATGCACATGTCCCCTCTGTGGGACGAATAAAGGTATTCTGGTTCTGATATTAAAAGGTACAGAAACTAGAGTGTAAAATGCAGCCCACACACTGTCACTGACGTCTCTCCAACAGTACGTCCACAGAGACGCCTCACTTGCCAACAGGAACAATAACGTCCTGTACATTGGGCTATTTCACTGCTCTAATGTCAGGAACACACCACATCTAAAAACATTACTTTTTTCAGCTGCTCACCCAGAAGTCTTTTAACTTGTTTTAGCACCTAACGTATTTACAATGTTGTTTTTAAACTATTCTGTATCTCTTTTATGCATGGTTTTTATGAACCTGTTATTCCATTATGTTTATTTATTGTGTTTCTTTCTGTTGTCTTCTTTGTATGAGTTAATGTTGATGTAAAGCACTTTGAATTGCCTCTAAATAAATAAACGTACCTTACATTATTACATGACATGTTAGACGCTTTTATCCAAAGCGACTTACATACACTCAGTACTGTGGAGAATCCCCACAGGAGCAATTTGGGGTGAAGTGTCTCAGGGACACAACGACATGCTGACTGCAGTGGGACTCGAACTTGCTATCCCCTGATTCAAAGTCCAGCACACTACCCACTGAGCCACAGCCTCCCTTACCTACAGGAACATGCACTGTACTGACTGACATCGGAACACCTGAAGGATTTACCTGCCAACATCACCAGGAATCTCTCTAATGCATTCAACATTGACGTTGGATTCTGCGCGTATGTTTCTGAGTGTAAAGTGTAATTCCTCGTAGAGAAAGTGATGGACTCAAAGTGAATCTCAGGCGTCACAGAGCTAGCAGCTGTCTCCTCCAGCATTATTATTAAAGGTTAGGTCAGACAAACAGCTGACTGCGTCGTTTATAAATCAGACGGCATTCTTCCAGCCAACAGAGACTCAAAAACAACCAAACAGCTGCTCCACAGGACTAGAGACACTAGATGTGTTGATCCAATGCACAATGTGACCATTACTACAAATAAAGGAGCATTTCTTTAAACATCACTGTAAGATACATGTGAAGCCCTTTTTAAATGATGTGTGTTCTATAGGTGTTAGTGCATGTAAATGGTCTGCAGAGGCTCAAATCCCCGTTCCCTGCAGAGGGAGTTTCTCTCAGACACTTTTTTGAACATCAAGCTACTTCCTAGGAGTTTATTATTTAGTAACAAACCCTGGCCTTCATCTTTATCTTCATCTTCATCTTCGAGTAAGAGACAACATGCTTATTTACCCTGAGGCAATTATTTCCATTACACACAATGACTACTTTTACTGTCGCTACTTTAACTATATTCTGATGATAATACTTTTCTACTTTTACTCAATCACAAGATCTGAGTACTTCTACTTTTACTCAAGTACAAGATCTGAGTACTTCTACTTTTACTCAAGTACAAGATCTGAGTACTTCTACTTTTACTTAAGTACACGATCTGAGTACTTCTACTTTTACTCAAGTACCAAAGGCAATTATTTCCATTATTGTTGTTGTTGTTTTAGATCGCACACATTTGTATTTGGGTGCTAGTGGAGTACTTCAGGAAAGTCGACGGGGGGGGGGGGGGGGTAGTGGAGTACGTCAGGAAAGTCGACGGGGGAGGGGGTAGTGGAGTACGTCAGGAAAGTCGACGGGGGGAGGGGGTAGTGGAGTACGTCAGGAAAGTCGACGGGGGGAGGGGGTAGTGGAGTACATCAGGAAAGACCGACGACGGGGCTAGTGGAGTACTTCGTGACCACAGAGCGTGAACGTTGTGATCAGCTGTTTTAGCGCAGTTCTCCAGTGAAGGGGGGGAGTCTCCCTCCGCAGCCGTGGGCGTAGTTTTGGCACAATTCCGTTGTACAGACGGACGTTAGCAGCAGCCCCGTCTGTGCACACGGAGACCGACTGTCGTCCGGTGATCTAACCGCCTTCTGGAAAGCTTCACAAGTACGTCGGTACGCAAATGCGCTTTGTGACACAAGTGACGGTACGCATTGCAGGATTGTTGCCGCGCATGCGTACCAGCGTACCAGTTATGTGCACCCCTGGTTATAGAAACTCTAAATAAAGCAGAGAGTGAGGGGGGGTTCTCTGTACCTTTGCAGGATAATCATCGATGATTTTCACCAGATCCTGGCACCGGTGGAGGAGAGGTTTGGTGGTCGAGTCGTTTCTCAGATTAGCCTGGAGAAACATCACGAGACATTCATGAGCATATTGAGAGAATCACAGGAGACACGTTGTGCTGGAGATGCTATCTAAAAAACAAATGAACTGTGATGTCACTACTCAGACAAAAGGTATCAGCTTATCGATCTGACAGAATAAGAATGACTTACAATTCTAAAATGGGATATTCAATACAAAAGGTATAACACTTCAAAGTGAGTTCAAACACTTGTTGTCATTTATGAGTAGCTTAGGTTGCTTATAAACTATTTCTAATTAAGATATGTTAGCAAAAGAAACACGTTTTCATATCTTTGGTGCAGTTTTGATGTTAATAACTCAGATTTTGGGTGAAATTTGAAACGACGGCAGCATTAGTTTTGCCAGTTCTTGATCCACGACAGAAACGATCATCAACACTATATTGTTTTACACATGTACCCATTCGGTTACATTCATACTGTTATGTAATCTTATGCATATTTATACACACATACTCTACCCTGCTGTTTATATGTCTTGTTTATTTTTATCATGCACTTTTATTCTGGGACAGGAATTCAGTTTCTAATTTACATTTTCTTATACGCTGGTTTTTATCTTACATGTTTGATTGTTTGTATAGTTTCTTAATATGTGTGTTGAGCTAAAGGTACGAATTTCATTTGTCAGTGCAACTGCTTGTTATTCTGTATGACAATAAACATATTGATCAATGATGTGATGAAGACTCACCAGCAGGAAACTGGGCTGTTGTAACGTTGGAGCAGCCATGTCGGACGCTGCTGTTGATTCCTTCCTCGATACAGTCACACACACACCACACACACACACACACAACACACACACACACACACACACACACACACACACACACACACACACACCCACACACCACACACACACCCACACACACACACACACACACCACACACACACACACACACACACACACACCCACACACACACACACACACACACACACACACACACACACACACACACCACACACACCACACACACACACACACACACACACACACACCACACACACAGTTAGCTGGCGGCACAACCTAGCCTAGCATAACTCTGTTAGCCTGTTCAGCAGAAACACAAACTATTTAACAAATGCTGAGGAGACGTGATGCTAACTGTGTGTTCTGTTGATCTCACCACAACGTCTCCCCATTGACTGGCAGAGGTGGGAAGTAATTAAGTACATTTACTCAAGTACACTTCTGAGTACTTGTACTTTACTTGAGTATTTCCATGTTATGCTACTGTGTACTTCTACTCTACTAATACTTTTACTTGAGTAACATTTTGAATGCAGGACTTTTACTGTACTTCTACTTTTACTCAATCACAAGATCTGAGTACTTCTACTTTAACTGAAGTATAAGATCTGAGTACTTCTACTTTAACTGAAGTATAAGATCTGAGTACTTCTACTTTAACTGAAGTATAAGATCTGAGTACTTCTACTTTTACTCAATCACAAGATCTAAGTACTTCTACTTTAACTGAAGTATAAGATCTGAGTACTTCGCCCCCCTCTGTATTTGATGCATTGTTATTAACATTAACCTCCATTGAACAAAAACTCCAACAGTCATGAAACATGCAAGTTAGCATTCGCTAGCTAACTGTAGCTAACCAACAAAGAGAGCTAAACTGAAGCAGCGGAGGGGAAGTCACGTGGTTCACTTTGCACACCTTTAGATTAAACCTGTACTCGCTAAAGTGAGTAGATATTTACCTTCTCCGCTAGAGGGAATTAAATATCTCGACTTGTTTCCATGAAGCGCGTTTCCATCAGTGAGGTTCAAACCATTATCCGTTGACGTCTTCTTCGTTGGTGTTTCTGTTGGTGGTTACGCTGTAAGCACTTCACTGCCCCCTGCTGGAGGAACTGAGCTACTGCAGTATGTCAATAATGAAATAGTAATAATAATAAAAAGTATTATTATTGTTATTATTAACAACAATAATTCAGTATAATAATTAAAACGATAATTAAGTATACTAATAAGAATAATATCATGCTAATAAGAACAATAATACAAATAGTAATAATAATAATAATAATACTTCTTAATATTAAGAAGTACTCAGATCTTGTTCTTGAGTAAAAGTAGAAGTACTCAGATCTTGTTCTTGAGTAAAAGTAGAAGAACTCAGATCTTGTACTTGAGTAAAAGTAGAAGTACCGAGAGTAGGAATACTCTGTTACAGTAAAAGTCCTGCATTCAAAATGTTCCTCAAGTAAAAGTATAAAAGTATTATCATCAAAATATCGTTAAAGTAGCGACAGTAAAAGTAGTCGTTGTGCAGATTGGTCCATTTCAGAATAATATATATGATATGTTTTATAATGATTGATCATGAAAGTGTTCTCAAAGCTGGTAAAGGTGCAGCTAGTTTGAATGACTTTGTATACTGCAGGGTAGCTTGAGGATTTACTCCAGGTGGAACTAAAGTCTGATTTAATACTTGATTATATTTCACATCATTAATCCAGATCTGTAAAGTAACTAAAGGGATTAAATACATGTAGTGGAGTAAAAGTACACCATTTACCTTTGAACTAGAGGAGTAGAAGTGCACAGCATAACATGGAAATACTCAAGTAAAGTACAAGTCCAACCTCTGTCGATACATATATATAATTTTTTTTGCCTGTTTTTTATTTTAACCCAGACAATAGGAGATGTTTTAATAAGCTGATATACAGTTAGTGTATAAGTATCTGTGACAGCTGGTTCATGAGAAACCATGATCATCTGCAGGTGTGTCCGAACATATAAGGTTAGATTTGGTTATGAAGGATCCTCAGTGATGATTTGTTTTTCCTCTCCTCAGATTAGATATTCTTCTTAACAGTGACGACAGTGATGATGATGACAATGAAGATGCTTCAGTAGACTCGGACGATTCGTTCAGAACTACTGATGGATCCGGATCATCATTTGAGAACCCCTTTGATTGTGAGTAACAGTAGTATCATTAGTGTCTACTTTAAAGAGTCCTCTCCTGCTGATGTTCAGGTGTATATCAGTACGTAGTGTCTCTACTTTAAAGAGTCCTCTCCTGCTGATGTTCAGGTGTATATCAGTATGTAGTGTCTCTACTTTAAAGAGTGCTCTCCTGCTGATGTTCAGGTATATATCAGTATGTAGTCTCTCTATTTTAAAGAGTCCTCTCCTGCTGATGTTCAGGTGTATATCAGTATGTGGTGTCTCTAATTTAAAGAGTCATCTCCTGCTGATGTTCAGGTGTATATCAGTATGTAGTGTCTCTAATTTAAAGAGTCATCTCCTGCTGATGTTCAGGTGTATGTCAGTATGTAGTGTCTCTACTTTAAAGAGTCCTCTCCTGCTGATGTTCAGGTGTATATCAGTATAGTGTCTCTATTTTAAAGAGTCCTCTCGTGCTGATGTTCAGGTGTATATCAGTGTGTAGTGTCTCTACTTTAAAGAGTCCTCTCCTGCTGATGTTCAGGTGTATATCATATTGTCTCTACTTTAAAGAGTCCTCTCCTGCTGATGTTCAGGTGTATATCAGTATGTAGCATCTCTACTTTAAAGAGTCCTCTCCTGCTGATGTTCAGGTGTATATCAGTATGTAGCATCTCTACTTTAAAGAGTCCTCTCCTGCTGATGTTCAGGTGTATATCAGTATGTAGTGTCTCTATTTTAAAGAGTCTTCTCCTGCTGATGTTCAGGTGTATATCAGTATGTGGTGTCTCTAATTTAAAGAGTCATCTCCTGCTGATGTTCAGGTGTATATCAGTATGTAGTGTCTCTACTTTAAAGAGTCCTCTCCTGCTGATGTTCAGGTGTATATCAGTATGTAGTGTCTCTACTTTAAAGAGTCCTCTCCTGCTGATGTTCAGGTGTATATCAGTATGTAGTGTCTCTACTTTAAAGAGTCCTCTCCTGCTGATGTTCAGGTGTATATCAGTATGTAGTGTCTCTAATTTAAAGAGTCATCTTCTGCTGATGTTCAGGTGTATATCAGTATGTAGTGTCTCTACTTTAAAGAGTCCTCTCCTGCTGATGTTCAGGTGTATATCAGTATAGTGTCTCTATTTTAAAGAGTCCTCTCGTGCTGATGTTCAGGTGTATATCAGTATGTAGTGTCTCTACTTTAAAGAGTCCTCTCCTGCTGATGTTCAGGTGTATATCAGTATGTAGTGTCTCTACTTTAAGAGTACTCTCCTGCTGATGTTCACGTGTATATCAGTATGTAGTGTCTCTACTTTAAAGAGTGCTCTCCTGCTGATGTTCAGGTGTATATCAGTATGTAGTGTCTCTACTTTAAAGAGTCCTCTCCTGCTGATGTTCAGGTGTATATCAGTATGTAGTGTCTCTACTTTAAAGAGTCCTCTCCTGCTGATGTTCAGTGTATATCAGTGTGTAGTCTCTCTTCTTTAAAGAGTCCTCTCCTGCTGATGTATAATTGTTGTACGCACTACAGGTGAATTGGGTAACCCCCCCCCCCCCCCCCCCCCCGACTTCATTACTGACATAAACACATTCACTTTGTTTGTATCTGAAGTTTTCCTTTATTCCTTGGTGGTCCGTCCAAGGTCTTCTTCCTCCTCGTTCCTCAGCCTTCCTTGCTGTCCTCCAGAGGAGTTACACCAATCGGCCCTCCAGAGAGTCTTTGAGAATCTGCCGTTACAATGACGTCCAAGATAATTGATTGATTCACTGAGAAAAGTCCTGCTTTTTAAGATTGATATGCTTGTATTTATTAACATCCAAAGTTCGTCTAGATTGGACAAGCTGTAAAAAAAAAAAGAAGCTAAATGTGCAACAACAAATAAGGTTTGGATTGAGTGTTGATATGCTGAAAGAGATACATGGGTTCAAGTTTTATAACTGATTTACAATACAAGATTTGTGTTTACAACACACTCTCCATGCCTTCAAGCCAAACATGAATCAGCACTTTAGACTGAGACACTTCCTGTGTTACATGAGAGGAAACAGAGTTCAGCAGAGGAGGCGTGGCAGAGCTCCTCCCTGACTCACTGAGACGAACCAGGAAACACTTTGTTCCTCTCCCTCACTGCAGAGAGACAGACGGACTGAAAAACAGACGATCAGATTCACCTTCAGACCAAACTAACAACTTCCTCTGAGTTCAGCTACAGGAGAGAAAAGTGGAAACTACAACACTGCTGCTTCAACCTGCGGACCCTCCCCCCCCTGAAGGTGAGTCTCCAAACAACACTCAATACCTGATGAAACCTGCCTAAAGATATTTGAGGTGATCGACTCCTTTCCATGCCAGTAAATTGATTGGCTACGACTTGACGTGCAAATAAAGCAGACGGTCTCTGTGAGAGTAATGATGATAAGTACCGTGACTTCTGCAGACCAGACACTGACTTCAAAATAAAAGCGACAATGCTTTTTAATATTAGGCAAACGTGCCAAGTCACAAAAAACAAAGGTAATTCCTCTGTGGAGCTGAAAGTCCTGCTACACTTTAGAAGCTTCATTAAGACTGTACAACTGAATGATATTCTATGAGCTACTTTAGGGTTAAAATGTCCCGTACTGCAGAGATGAGATCAGGTTAAACCAGTTTACAGAGGGCTGATGAGTGGCTGGTGTTTGTGGAAGGAGACACACCTGTGTGTTACAGGTGAACAGAGAGACTAACCAGGAAACACTTTGTTATTCTTCCTCACTGCAGAGAGGCAAGGCAAGGCAATTTTATTTATATAGCACCTTTTCAGCACGCGACAATTCAAAGTGCTTTACAAAATAAAAACAAGACATTTAAGAATAAATACAGCATAAACACATTATTAAATGGCATTTAAAAACAGGCATAAAAAAGCAAAGATAATGAAATAAATAAACACAGCAGGTACAGAATACATGAATAAAAGGCATACTGCAGTGTGAGTATGAACAGCTCAATTAAAAGCAGCGGCAAAGAGATATGTTTTTAGTCTGGATTTGAAAATAGGAAGTGTTCCAGCGGACGTGCATGATTCGGGAAGTTTGTTCCAGATTGTCGGGGCATAATAGCTAAACGCTGCTTTTCCATGTTTAGTTCTTATTCTTGGAACAGAGAGCAGACCCTATCCAGAGGACCTGAGACTCCTGGATGGTTCATAGTTATGCAGGAGATTGTTTATATACCTCGGTCCTAAGCCATTTAGTGATTTAAAAACTAGCAATAGTATTTTAAAATCAATTCTTTGGTCGACTGGAAGCCAGTGTAAAGACTTCAGAACCGGACTGATGTGATCCACTCTTTTAGTGTCAGTGAGGACTCGAGCAGCAGCGTTCTGAATCAGCTGCAGATTAATGATGGATGTTTTTGTGAGCCCTGTGAAGACACTATTGCAGTAGTCCAGTCTACTGAAGATGAAAGCATGGACAAGCTTTTCTAAATCCTGTTGTGACATTAGTTTTTTAATCCTAGATATGTTCTTCAGGTGATAGTAACTGTTGTGATGTGACTGTTAAAATTCAGGTCTGAGTCCATCACTACACCCAGATTTCTAGCTTTGTGAGTTACTTTGTAGTCTGCCGACTGAAGCTCTGCGATTACTTTTAATCGGTCCTTCTTTGCTCCAAAAACAATGATCTCAGTTTTTTGTTTGTTCAATTGGAGAAAGTTCTGAGTCATCCAGTCAGTGATGTGCTCAATGCTCTTGCTCAGTGTTCTAATCGGAGAGTAGTCTCTCGGTGTAATTTTAAAATAAATCTGGGTGAAGTCTGCATAGATGTGATAGCTTAGATCACTGTTTTTAATAATTTAAAAAAAATTCAATATTAAATGTAATAATTTTAAAAGAATCATTTGAGCCAGTAGTTGCATATAGATATTAAAAAGCAAAGGTCCTAAGATGGAGCCTTGAGGAACCCCGCATGACATTATTGTCATGGTTGATTTGTAATTGCCTATTGAGACAAAGTTTTGTCTGTCCTTTAAGTAGGAACTAAACCAATTTAGAGCTGTTGCTGAAACTCCCACCCAGTTTTCTAGACGGTCTAGCAATATGTTGTGGTCAACAGTATCAAAGGCAGCGCTGAGATCTAATAGTACTAACACTGATATTCTGCCACTGTCTGTGTTTAAATGGATGTCATTTAAGACCTTAACAAGAGCAGACAGACGGACTGAGAATCAGACGATCAGACGGTGACTGACTGTACTTCCTGTCTGCTGTGTTTCAGCTTCACTCAGAGACAACATGGCTTCCAGGTTAGAGGAAGATCTCTGCTGTCCGGTCTGTCAGGAAGTATTTAGAGATCCTGTTCTTCTGTCCTGTAGCCACAGCTTCTGTAAAGCCTGTCTGCAGACCTGGTGGACGGGGAAAGAAGTAAAGGAGTGTCCAGTTTGTAAGACAAGATCATTGATGGATCATCCTCCCTGCAACCTGGCTTTAAAGAACCTGTGTGAGACCTTCTTACAGGAGAGAGATCAGAGATCTCCAGAGGCTCTCTGCAGTCTGCACTCTGAGAAACTCAGACTCTTCTGTCTGGACCATCAGCAGCCAGTGTGTCTCGTCTGCAGAGATTCAAGAACACACAACCACAGATTCAGACCCATGGATGAAGCTGCTCAGGATCTCAGAGAGGAGCTCCAGAAATCTCTGCAGCCCTTTCAGGAGAAACTGAAGCTCTTTGAAGAAGTTAAAGTGAAGTTTGATCAAACAGCAGGACACATGAAGGTCCAGGCTCAACACACAGAGACGCAGATTAAGGAGCAGTTTAAGAAGCTTCACCAGTTTCTAGAAGAGGAAGAGGAGGCCAGGATGGCTGCACTGAGGGGAAGAGGAGCAGAAGAGGAGGATGATGGAGGAGAAGATGGAGGCTGTGAGCAGAGAGATAGCAGCTCTTTCACACACAGTCAGAGCCACAGAGGAGGAGCTGAGAGCTGAAGACGTCTCCTTCCTGCACAACTACAAGGCTGCAGTGGAGAGGCTGCAGCGCCCCCTGCTGGAGGATCCACAGCTGCCCTCAGGAGCTCTGTTAGGCCAGGCCAAACACCTGGGCAACCTCAGCTTCAACATCTGGAGCAAGATGAAGGACATGGTGTCCTACTCTCCTCTCATCCTGGACCCAAACACTGCTGGTCCAGGACTCATCCTGTCTGAAGATCTGACCAGAGTGAGAGTAGAGGAGAAGAGGATGAAGAAGAGGAAGAGGAGGAACAGGAACTTCCTGATAATCCAGAGAGGTTTGATAAACACTACCTCTGTCCTGGGATCTGAGGGCTTTAACTCAGGGACTCACAGCTGGGATGTCCAGGTTACAGACCGTACATACTGGGTACTGGGTGTTGTTAGCAGAGTCTGTCCAGAGGAAGGGAGTCATACAGTCTGGAGTATGGGGAATAACTTTCTATAATGGTAAATACTCAGCACGGTCACCATCAGGTCCATCCACTCGTCTCAGCCTCCAGAGGAAGCTCCAGAGGGTCAGAGTGAATCTGGACTGGAACAGAGGAAAGTTGTCGTTCTCTGATCCTGACACTAACACACACATACACACCTTCACACACACTTTCACTGAGAAGAAGTTTCCATACTTTAACACTGTGGAGGAAGTGAAGATATTACCACTGAAGGTGTGTGTGACAGTGGATCAGAGCAGGTAGAGATAGAGAGGATCATTAACTCCATATTTCTTTGTTTAGTAATACGATCGTATTTTTGTTTATCAGAATCAGTTTGTTTTAGTCCCACAGAGGGGAAATGTACATTGTTACCAACCCGGTATCACGGCAAGACGTGAACATGTGACGATTTACCATGCTGGGAGACGTGAAGATGTCACGATTTCGTCCCTTCAAACGTGACAGTTACACGGTATTGTAAACATGGCCCAATACCCGGAAATGCCAAGCAAATGTTACCCCGACGGTCGGTTGTTATTGTCAATATTAATATTGTTAGGGAAATAATTTGCTACACAGTTAATAATTTTCTCTTCTCACTGTCTCCTTTCCCACGGCATAGGTCTACGGCCTTGGGTATTGCTGCTATCTCTCTTAAGGAGGAGCAGCTTATTATAATAAAAATAATAGAATTCAATAACGTGCTTTAACCACTAGGTGTCCCTTTCTATCAGCTGTGCACCGTTATGGTGTAACTACAGCCTATCTACCAATTGGATCAAATATAAAAGTCAGCCGAATTAGTGTTGATACTGCAAGGAGACGTATTGTGTGAAAAGAAATGTAAGATGTTGTTTAATTGCTGATATATTTATGATCCACGTCACGTTTTCAGTTTTGGCGGCAGTTCTTCCTGTTTGTCTAGAACAAAGCCCTGATGTTTCTCATCAGGGCTCTATAAATAGAGAACTACGGCAGATATGTAATATTTAATGCAGCCGAACCGTGTATTACAATGCCGTGATGTGATGACTTCCAAAGAGAAAGCAAGCACACTCGGAATAAAGTATTATTTTATTTTTTAAAAATGTTTTCGGATTTCACATCACATAAACACCATATCCCAGCGTGCATTGCGGCTAAACCATCCAATCATCGAGCTGAGGATCTTGCCTACGTCTGTTTCCGGTATTGTTCAAGGTTCAAGGGTTCAAGGTTTATGTTTATGACGGATGTATTTTGTTATACACACATTCCTTCACATTTACATTTTAATTTACATTAAAGTATTTCGTGAGGCCTTCTAAAATGTTTTTAAATATAACTAGGGTTCTAGTTGAAGAGTTTGTAAATTAACATGAACCGAAGCTGTTGCCTGGCAACGCAATCGCACAACGTCACGTCCGTTAATTCCACATCCACACACATGGATTAACATCGATTTAATACATTAATGTAGCCTTTGTTTCTGCTAAAAGAGGAGTCGACCAGCTGGGGCAACAAGAACATCGGCGAAATCGAGTGTGACTATTAAAAAATAAATCATTATTATATTAATATTGTCAATAACAACCTGTTACAGGGTGGTTTAGGCTAGTTTGCAGCTCCACCCTGTGGACGTATTGTGCCTGTGTAATATATACCTGCCTCACGTGACTATACCTCAGTTGTATGATTACCCGCTACTGTGAATACACGGCGTTGAGACACAGCCTGACTTGCCTTGTTTATTAATGCACCTACATCTACAAACATGGTGTCAGAAGTGAAAATAGGACCCAGCTGTGGACTGCATGCTACTGTCCGTCGCTGAGACAGAGTGCGTTTATTTGTTTTGGTGAGGTTTAGCAGTTTCAGTTAGCCTGTTAGCATTAGCGTCACGTTGGAACAATGGCATCCAGCATCCCACCTCCGGAGCCTATGAAGATGGCGGGGGACATCCACGGCAACTGGGCGAGCTTTCGAGCAGAATTTGAGGATTATCTGCTTGCGACCGGGCTCAGCGAGAAAGAAAAGCCGGTACAAGCAGCTGCGCTCAGGAGGCTAATGGGGAACGACTGCCGCCATGTTTACAAACACAACCTGGGACTCACCGCGGACCAACAAAAGGATGCGGGTGCTATACTGGTGGCACTGGAGCAATACTTCACACCCGCAAAGAACGTAATCTTTGAGAGGTACGTTTTTGGCAACCTTAAACAAGAGGATGGAGAGCTCTTGGATGCGTTTGTTACCAGGCTGAGGGAAAAGGCTGCCTCTTGTGAATATGGAGCTATAAAAGATGATCTCATAAGGGACAGGCTTGTTCTCGGGATAACTGACGAGGGTGCTAGACGTCGTTTACTAAGGGAAAAGGACCTTAAATTGGACGAGGCCATTCAAATTTGCCGTGCAGCCGAGGTCATGGACAGCAAGTTAAAAACCATGTCACTGGGCAGCTCTGGATCTGGGGACAGCATTAATGCCACACAAGGACGGCGATATGGACGGAGGTCTGCCAGCAGGCCATCCGAGTCCACCAACACATCTGCACAACCACAGAGCATGAGAGACGCTGGCGAATGCAAGTACTGTGGCACACGACACAAACGTGGGCGGGACCTGTGCCCTGCTTTTGGTAAATCGTGCCGCTCGTGTGGCACTGCTAACCATTTTGCAAAAGTATGCATGAAAAGAGGCCAGCAGGCACGCCAGTTGAATGCTGTGGATGACCCGTTGCCAGGGGAACTGGAGGACAGCGATGAGAGAGACGTGTACACAGCGGAGAGCGTGGGGGCTGTGAACACTCAAGGTAAAAAGTGGTTTGTCAACCTGCCACTGCAAAGTGGGGTTCAGAGGTGCCAGCTCGACTCTGGAGCCACTTGCAATGTGATGAGCATCAAGGACAAGACGAGACTGGCGCCTAGAACGCCTCTTCTGAAGAGTCTCACCAGATTAAAACTATACAACAGTGAGTGGATGAGCTCATTAGGTGTTTACAGCACACAATGCGTCATTAGGGGTAAGACGCACAGACTGGACTTTGAGATTGTGCATACTGGCCAGAGGCCCTTGCTTTCGGGTGAGACATGTGAGAGACTTGGTCTGATACGCTTCACCATTCCTGAGGAGCTGAATAAGGTGGAGCACTGCAGGAAGGGAGACCTGACCAAGGAGTGTCTTGTCAGCACCTACCACGACGTGTTCACCAGCCCTGTTGAGTCTCTGCCCGGTGATATTCACTTTGAGCTGGACAGCACTGTGGCACCGGTGCAGTGTGCTCCCAGGAACGTTCCAGTGGCCCTCAAGGCAGCTGTTAAGGCTCAGCTTGATCGATATGAAGAGGAGGGACACTTGACCACAGTCACTCAACCCACGGACTGGATTAGCAATCTAGTCATAGTGAAAAAGCCAGACAAATTGAGACTATGCATTGACCCGAAGCCTCTCAACCGTGCTCTGAAACGGTCCCACTACCTTATGCCCACTTTAGATGACGTGTTGTATAAGCTGCCGAAGGCACGTATATTCACCCTGGTGGATGCACGTGATGCATTCCTGCAGTGCCGCTTGGATGAAGAAAGCAGCCTGATGACAACATTCTGGACACCGTGGGGTAGGAAACGCTGGCTGAAACTCCCTTTCGGTGTGTCAGTTGCCCCGGAGCTGTATCAAAGGAAGCAGCATGAGCTGCTGGTCGGTTTGACAGGGATTGAGCCCATAGCCGATGACATCCTTATAGTCGGCTGTGGGGACACAGAGGATGAGGCCAATCGCGACCATGACACAAACCTCATCGCTCTGATGGACAGATGCAGGGAAGTAAAGCTGAGACTGGGCCTGAAAAAGCTGCAGTTCCGAGTGAAGGAGGTCCGCTTCCACGGCCACATACTGTCCGCGGAGGGCCTCAAGGCTGACCCTGACAAAGTCAGGGCGGTTCTGGACATGCCAAACCCCACAGACGCAAAAGGGGTCCAGCGGTGTGTCGGATTTGTGAACTATCTGTCCAGATTCATGCCACGCTTGTCAGCGGTATGTGAGCCGCTGAGGAGACTGCTGGACAAGGAGGTGATGTGGCACTGGCTGCCCAAACATGATGCCGCCATGAAGGAAATCAAGGCACTGGTCACGGCGGTGCCAGTCCTAAGGTACTATGACGTCCGCAAGCCAGTCACCGTACAGAGCGACTCCAGTCAGGCGGGTCTGGGCTGCTGCTTGCTTCAAGGGGGACAGCCTGTCGCATTTGCCTCCCGTGCATTGACCCAAACAGAGCAAAATTACGCACAGATTGAAAAGGAGTGCCTGAGCATCGTATTCGCCTGCCAACGCTTCCACTACTACCTATATGGGAGGGGTGATGTGACTGCAGAGACCGACCACCGCCCGCTGGTATCCATCTTCACCAAGCCCCTCCTCAGTGCGCCAAAGCGCCTTCAGAGCATGCTCCTCACACTTCAGAACTACTGCCTTGCGGTGGTATACAAGCCAGGCCCTGAAATGTACATAAGTGACACGCTCAGCAGAGCCACCACCCCGCCACAGAGAACAGACACACTGTACCAACGTGAAATGGTCTGCAGCATGCAGCAGGAGCAGTGTGACACGGCGGCCATTCAGCAGACAGACTATTTAAATGTCAGCAGCCAACGCCTGGCACAGATTCGGACACACACTGAGGAGGATGTGTGTCTTCAAACACTTAAGTCAGTCGTGCTGGAGGGATGGCCAGAACACAAAGAGGAGACCCCTGTAGCCGTCAGGGACTACTGGGCCATCAGAGATGAGATAAGTGCACAGGATGGCGTGCTCTTCAGGAGTCAGCGCGTCATCCCAAAAGCTATGCGTCCGGAAATGCTGAGACGGATCCACTACAACCACGTGGGGGGCGAGGCGTGCTACAGGCAGGCCCGTGATACACTTTACTGGCCCGGTATGCAAGGGGAAGTCAAGGATTATGTGCAAAAGTGCTCTGTGTGCAATGAGTATGCACACGAACAACAGAAAGAGACTATGATGTCACACCCTCCCCACACGTCCCTGGCAGCTAGTAAGCATGGATCTGTACAGCTACGCAGCACAGAACTTCTTGCTCGTGGTGGACCATTATTCTGACTTTTGGGAGATCGACCTGCTCCCTGACCTATCAGCGGACACCACGATCCGTAGATGCAAGGCACAGTTTGCACGCTACGGTGTCCCAGACAGGGCCATTTCTGATGGTGGAGGCCAGTTTGCCGGTGGAGAGTTCCGGGCGTTTGCGAGAGAGTGGGGTTTTGAGCATGTCATGTCCTCACCGAGGCACCCAAAGGCTAACGGCAAAGCGGAGTCAGCAGTGAAAATTGTAAAGAGCCTGTGCAGAAGGGCAGACCGTGCCAAAGAGGACCCCTGGAGGGCCATATTGCATTGGAGAAATACGCCCACTGAGGGTATGCATTGCAGCCCAGCACAGCGGCTTATGTCGCGGAGACTGAGAACCCTTCTCCCTGTGGCCGACCAGCTACTGGTGCCTCAGGTCGTCACGGGTGTTCCTGACAAGCTGAAAGTGAAACATCAAGCAGCAAAGCTGACATATGACAGATCTGCCAAGGATCTGCCGGAGCTGAACGTCGGCCAGCCCATACGGATGAAGCCACTCCCAGGAGACAGGACGGGCCGATGGAGGAGAGGTGTGTGCCTTCAGCAGTTGGGACTCCGGTCCTATCTGGTCGGTGTGGAGGGGACCACGTATCGGCGCAACAGGGTTGATCTTCGACCAGCAGAGGCGGCCCTTCTCCAGCCGTCAGTTCTCCCAGAATCGGCCCCGGAGCAGCCTGCGAGTGGGGGGGAGCGCCCCGGAGCCTGCGAGTGGGGGGAGCGCCAGAGAGGTCGTCGGCGTCCCCGAGGAGTCTCCAAGGCCATCACCCCCGAGGTCGTCGCCATCTTCCCCGCAGACTGGGGACACGCCATGCCGTGAGTTACAGGGCAGGGCCTTCTCCCGGAGCGGACGGCTGATTAGACCTCCTGACAGACTTGACCTCTAGGTCACACCACACACACGCACTCACACACACACACACACACACACACACACACACAAACACAAACACACACACACGCACTTGGACTGTGCACACTCAAACACATGGACGATAAAGATTGAAGAAAAAAAAAAAAAAGGAAGTGGAGAGATTGTAAAACAAATGTGATTTATTGCTGATGTGTTCTGATCCGGCTATTATTGAAGTGTCTCTGCGATGTGCACTATTTGTTGTTGAAATCATTTGTTTAATGTTCTGATAGAAGGGCAACAGTTTAATGGCAGTATTGATCCTGTGTTGTTACTTAACAAAAGGAAGGGAGATGTTACAGGGTGGTTTAGGCTAGTTTGCAGCTCCACCCTGTGGACGTATTGTGCCTGTGATATATATACCTGCCTCACGTGACTATAGCTCAGTTGTATGATTACCCGCTTACTGTGAATACACGGCGTTGAGACACAGCCTGACTTGCCTTGTTTATTAATGCACCTACATCTACAAACACAACCGACCGTCGTGGAAGCGTTTGCTTGGCATTTCCGGGTATTTCTCCACTGGTTGGGCCATGTTAACAATACCGTGTAACTGTCACGTTTGAAGGGACGAAATCGTGACATCTTCACTTCTCCCAGCATGGTAAATCGTCACATGTTCACGTCTTGCCGTGATACCGGATTGTCAGGTATATATCAGTATGTAGTGTCTCTACTTTAAAGAGTCCTCTCCTGCTGATGTTCAGGTGTATATCAGTATGTTGTGCCTCTACTTTAAAGAGTGCTCTCCTGCTGATGTTCAGGTGTATATCAGTATGTAGTGTCTCTACTTTAAAGAGTCCTCTCCTGCTGATGTTCAGGTGTATATCAGTGCGTAGTCTCTCTACTTTAAAGAGTCCTGTCCTGCTGATGTTCAGGTTCATATCAGTATGTTGTGCCTCTACTTTAAAGAGTGCTCTCCTGCTGATGTTCAGGTGTATATCAGTATGTTGTGCCTCTACTTTAAAGAGTGCTCTCCTGCTGATGTTCAGGTGTATATCAGTATGTTGTGTCTCTACTTTAAAGAGTCCTCTCCTGCTGATGTTCAGGTGTATATCAGTATGTTGTGCCTCTACTTTAAAGAGTGCTCTCCTGCTGATGTTCAGGTGTATATCAGTATGTAGTGTCTCTACTCTAAAGAGTGCTCTCCTGCTGATGTTCAGGTGTATATCAGTATGTAGAGTCTCTACTTTAAAGAGTCCTCTCCTGTTGATGTTCAGGTGTATATCAGTATGTAGTGTCTCTACTTTAAAGAGTCCTCTCCTGCTGATGTTCAGGTGTATATCAGTATTGTCTCTACTTTAAAGAGTCCTCTGCTGCTGATGTTCAGGTGTATATCAGTATGTAGCATCTCTACTTTAAAGAGTCCTCTCCTGCTGATGGTCAGGTGTATATCAGTATGTAGTGTCTCTACTTTAAAGAGTCCTCTCCTGCTGATGTTCAGGTGTATATCAGTATGTAGTGTCTCTACTTTAAAGAGTCCTCTCCTGCTGATGTTCAGGTGTATATCAGTATGTAGTGTCTCTACTTTAAAGAGTCCTCTCCTGCTGATGTTCAGGTGTATATCAGTGCATAGTGTCTCTACTTTAAAGAGTCCTCTCCTGCTGATGTTCAGGTGTATATCAGTATGTAGTGTCTCTACTTTAAAGAGTCCTCTCCTGCTGATGTTCAGGTGTATATCAGTGCATAGTGTCTCTACTTTAAAGAGTCCTCTCCTGCTGATGTAAATGTATAATTGTTGTACGCACTACAGGTGAATTGGGTAACCCCCCCCCCGACTTCATTACTGACATAAACACATTCACTTTGTTTGTATCTGAAGTTTTCCTTTATTCCTTGGTGGTCCGTCCAAGGTCTTCTTCCTCCTCGTTCCTCAGCCTTCCTTGCTGTCCTCCAGAGGAGTTACACCAATCGGCCCTCCAGAGAGTCTTTGAGAATCTGCCGTTGCAATGACGTCCAAGATAATTGATTGATTCACTGAGAAAAGTCCTGCTTTTTAAGATTGATATGCTTGTATTTATTAGCATCCAAAGTTCGTATAGATTGGACGAGCTGTAAAAAAAAAAAAAGCTAAACGTGCAACAACAAATAAGGTTTGGATTGAGTGTTGATATGCTGAAAGAGATACATGGGTTCAAGTTTTATAACTGATTTACAATACAAGATTTGTGTTTACAATACACTCTCCATGCCTTCAAGCCAAACATGAATCAGCACTTTAGACTGAGACACTCCTGTGTTACATGAGAGGAAACAGAGTTCAGCAGAGGAGGCGTGACAGAGCTCCTCCCTGACTCACTGAGACGAACCAGGAAACACTTTGTTCCTCTTCCTCACTGCAGAGAGACAGACGGACTGAAAAACAGACGATCAGATTCACCTTCAGACCAAACTAACAACTTCCTCTGAGTTCAGCTACAGGAGAGAAAAGTGGAAACTACACCACTGCTGCTTCAACCTGCGGACCCTCCCCCCCTGAAGGTGAGTCTCCAAACAACACTCACAGTGAATTTAAGTGAAGTCAGTAGAGGAGGGGGAGGGGAGCCATGACTGACTGTACTTCCTGTCTGCTGTGTTTCAGCTTCACTCAGAGACAACATGGCTTCCAGGTTAGAGGAAGATCTCTGCTGTCCGGTCTGTCAGGAAGTCTTTAGAGATCCTGTTCTTCTGTCCTGTAGCCACAGCTTCTGTAAAGTCTGTCTGCAGACCTGGTGGAGAGAGAAACCAACACGAGAGTGTCCAGTCTGTAAGACAAGATCTTCAAGAAGAAATCCCCCTTGTAACCTGGCTTTAAAGAACCTGTGTGAGACCTTCTTATTGGAGAGAGATCAGAGATCTCCAGAGGCTCTCTGCAGTCTGCACTCTGAGAAACTCAGACTCTTCTGTCTGGACCATCAGCAGCCAGTGTGTCTCGTCTGCAGATATTCAACAACACACACACCAACCACAGATTCAGACCCATCGATGAAGCTGCTCAGGATCTCAGAGAGGAGCTCCAGAAATCTCTGCAGCCCTTTCAGGAGAAACTGAAGCTCTTTGAAGAAGTTAAAGCGAAGTTTGATCAAACAGCAGGACACATGAAGGTCCAGGCTCAACACACAGAGACGCAGATTAAGAAGCAGTTTAAGAAGCTTCACCAGTTTCTAGAAGAGGAAGAGGAGGCCAGGATGGCTGCACTGAGGGAGGAAGAGGAGCAGAAGAGGAGGATGATGGAGGAGAAGATGGAGGCTGTGAGCAGAGAGATAGCAGCTCTTTCACACACAGTCAGAGCCACAGAGGAGGAGCTGAGAGCTGAAGACGTCTCCTTCCTGCACAACTACAAGGCTGCAGTGGAGAGGCTCCAGCGCCCCCTGCTGGAGGATCCACAGCTGCCCTCAGGAGCTCTGATAGACCAGGCCAAACACCTGGGCAACCTCAGCTTCAACATCTGGAGCAAGATGAAGGACATGGTGTCCTACTCTCCTCTCATCCTGGACCCAAACACTGCTGATCCAGACCTCGTCCTGTCTGAAGATCTGACCAGAGTGAGACTAGGAGGAGAGAGACAGAAACTTCCTGATAATCCAGAGAGGTTTGATAAACACTACTCTGTCCTGGGCTCTGAGGGCTTTAACTCAGGGACTCACAGCTGGGATGTCCAGGTTACAGACCGTACATACTGGTTTCTGGGTGTGTCAGCAGAGTCTGACCAGAGGAAAGGATTCATACTGTCTGGATTATGGAGAATATGTTTCTATGAAGGTAAATACTCAGCATGTTCACCATCAGCGCCATCCACTCCTCTCAGCCTGCAGAAGGAGCTCCAGAGGGTCAGAGTGAATCTGGACTGGAACAGAGGAAAGTTGTCGTTCTCTGATCCTGACACTAACACACACATACACACCTTCTCACACACTTTCACTGAGAGGCTGTTTCCATACTTTAACACTGTGGAGGAAGTGAAGATATTACCACTGAAGGTGTGTGTGACAGTGGATCATCGCATTTAATTCTCTGATAATCATAATTTCCATTACAATATAAAATAGGCCTTGACAACAGTCCAACAAATCCAAACAATGATGCAAAACTCAAATAAAAGAATAAACTACTTCTTTCTTTAACGGTTATAATCTCTGTCTTGACTGTCTCTTAAAAGGCAGGTGCCGTGGGAAATGTAGTCTTTTAAAGTCTCTTGACTACAGAACTCACCATTAGGGTGACAATATTTCCCCTTTTTCTACTAAAACCAAAGCCTGGCTGTAGCATTAGTCTTTTCATAATGTTGTGGCATCCCAGTGTAAATCACTTTTGTATTAATACAAAAATAAGAATACACATATTCAATTTCTAAGGAGCTTTATTGGGCATCACCATATCAAACAACTTCTACAGATTCAAGATGAAATAAGAGTTTGAGAATAAAAAAAACTCAGCCATGCAAAAAAAGAATGTGACAATGTGATACATCAACAACAGAAAAATAAATAAACAACAATAAAAGAAAAAAAAAAGAAAAACCAGTGTTCCTGAACGCAGCACACCGAACGAGATTTGATCACGTGAACACACAGGTTTCACGATATTTAAGGAGGCGAACAGGGTTTATTTCCCACACGCAGCCGGAGCAGGAGCACTGAAAGCGGCATGGAGGAGGACAGCAAGCCCCCCGGAGAACCAGCAGCAGCCTCGGACTCTCAGGTGAGTGTTCAACGCTTCATCCGGGGAAAAAGAACTTTAAAACTAAACTAAAAACACGAGGAGAGGAAACAGGAAATACGAGAAGCGTTTTATTTCGAAAGTCAAAGAAACGTTCCTCTGTTTGCTCCGGGTCTACTGGTCTGAATTGTGAGCATGATTTATTTAAAGTTGAATGTGAAACCTTCTTTTAAAAATAATGACGGTAAATAATTGTGCATTGGGAGCACGTGGCTGTGTAGTCCACCCTGTAACAAGTGGCGGCGCCAGATATTTTCTTTTGGGGCGCTGTGGGGTAGCTCGACGTTTCATAGAGGGTGCTCAAACATTTAGGGTTTCCCATTAATGTACCGGGCGCTACTGTTGAATGTTCTACTGCAACACTCCCCACACGCACATACACAGTACACCCGCGACTGTTACAATGAAGGCTCGATAATCAGCTCACGGCATATAGGTGTAAGCTGGGGTAAAGTGCTATTTTTTTTAAGTGTTTTTTTTAAATTTATATTGAAGTTAAAAGCATCAATCTGGTGCACTTTGAGAGCAAAATTAAGAGATCTATGGATCAGGGTTTCCGCTGGGATTTTTTCTCGCCGGTCAAATGTCCGGACAGAATTTATTTTACCGGACAAATTTGAAACTTACCGGTCATGTAAGCAGAGTTTCCGTTAGCAGGTAATTACCGGACTATGACCGGATATGCTGATGTTTAAAACTCAGTAAATGGGATTCATTTTTATATTGCTTCAGTTTATAATCGTAACAGATCGAAAAATTCAGATTAATTTTTCAATAAATGATTCCACAAACAACATCATTATTACATTCAAACAAACTACTTGTAGTTGATGAAGTACATTATTCAAAAGTTTACATTAACTTTGAATATTAACACGGGAGAAACAGATCCTCTCTTTTCCCCTCTCTTTATTATTACCGGACATTTTGACCGGCAGGTTTTGAATTTACCGGTTTTTAATCAATTTTACCAGCTAAAAACCGGTAATAACCGGCTAACGGAAACCCTGCTATGGATACCTCTCAACACCCATATGAAACAGAACTGTAAACAGATTTTCTTTTTCTTTATGGATATTTTACGAATCACTCCCCTTTTAAACTGTATTCTTGTTTTACTGTCATAGAGTATTTCATACCTGTTTTTCATTTATGCTCTTATACCTATAATGATCATATAAACGTGTGCCTCGGAAATACTTATTTACATTAATCGTGACCAAACCGTTTGAGACACACTGAGATAACTTAGACTAAAGTTAACTAAACACTGAGAGAATCCTTTACTTTACCTGAGCTGAGGTTATCTGTGAGACTCAGTCTGACAGGAGAGAGTTCTCCCTCCACCTTGTTGTTGAAAAAGCTCCTTATATCCATTAGCGTAGCTAGCTAGCACCAGATGCTAACCACAACGATCTCTCTCTCTTGCTCGCATATTATTTTCGAATCAATCATTTTTCAAATTATGAATTTCACACATAAAAAATACATACATTTCTTGGGGTGCTTAGGGGGTGCTATGGCTATCCCAGGGGGAGCTTCAGCACCCCCTAGCGCCCCCCTGGCGCCGCCTATGTGTGTAGTACATTTGAAATGAAGTCACGTGTGTACACCGAAAAAGCCCTATAGCTAAAATCAACCAAAACAAGGTAAACATTTAACTTATATAATATTTATAACAATGCATCAAATACTGAGGTGGTATAAGTACTCAGATCTGGTACTTGAGTAAATGTAGAAGTACTCAGATCTGGTACTTGAGTAAATGTAGAAGTACTCAGATCTGGTACTTGAGTAAATGTAGAAGTACTCAGATCTTGTACTTGAGTAAAAGTAGAAGTACTCAGATCTTGTTCTTGAGTAAAAGTAGAAGTACTCAGATATTGTACTTCAGTAAAAGTAGAAGTACTCAGTTCTTGTACTTGAATAAAAGTAGAAGTACTCAGATCTTGTACTTGAGTAAAAGTAGAAGTACTCAGATCTTGTTCTTGAGTAAAAGTAGAAGTACTCAGATCTTGTACTTAAGTAGAAGTACTCAGATCTTGTTCTTGAGTAAAAGTAGAAGTACTCAGATCTGGTACTTGAGTAAATCAAATCAAGTTTTATTTATATAGCACATTTAAAAGCGATTTTTGATCGAGACAAAGTGCTGTACATGTAATAAAAACATATTACTACAATCACAATAAAAGACAATAAATTACAACAGATATATAAAAAACACAGGGAATAGTCAGGAGTCGTGCTCCGCTCTGACTAGAAGGCCAGGGAGAAGAAGTGAGTCTTTAGTGAGGATCTAAAAACCCCTAGGGTCTGGGCCGACCTCACATGGAGGGGCAGAGTGCTCCAGAGCCTGGGGCCAGCTGCTGCGAAGGCTCGGTGACCTCGGGTTTTGAGCCTGGTCTTGGGCACTATCAGCAGCAGCTGGTCAGCAGACCTTAAAGCTCTGGCTGGGGTGTAGCGCTGGAGGAGTTCGGCTATATAGGCCGGAGCCAGCCCATTTAGGGCTTTGAAAACAAATAAAAGGATTTTAAAATCAATTCGGAACCGAATTGGAAGCTCAGATCTTGTACTTGAGTAAAAGTAGAAGTACTCAGATCTTGTACTTGAGTAAAAGTAGAAGTACTCAGAACTTGTACTTGAGTAAAAGTAGAAGTACCAGAGTGTAGGAATACTCTGTTAGAGTGAAAGTCCTGCATTCAAATGTTCCTCAAGTAAAAGTATTAAAGTATTATCATCTAAATATAGTGAAAGTAGCGACAGTAAAAGTAGTCATTGTGCAGATTGGTCCATTTCAGAATAATAAAGCTCCAACTCTCCTCGTCTCTCTCTGAGTCCTGACTCTCCATTGCTACAGAAGTTTCCCTTACAAATATAATAATGATTTATTTTTTAATAGTCACACTCGATTTCGCCGATTTTCTTGTTGCCCCAGCTGGTCGACTCCTCTTTTAGCAGAAACAAAGGCTACATTAATGTATTAAATCGATGTTAATCCATGTGTGTGGATGTGGAATTAACGGACGTGACGTTGTGCGATTGCGTTGCCAGGCAACAGCTTCGGTTCATGTTAATTTACAAACTCTTCAACTAGAACCCTAGTTATATTTAAAAACATTTTAGAAGGCCTCACGAAATACTTTAATGTAAATTAAAATGTAAATGTGAAGGAATGTGTGTATAACAAAATACATCCGTCATAAACATAAACCTTGAACCCTTGAACCTTGAACAATACCGGAAACAGACGTAGGCAAGATCCTCAGCTCGATGATTGGATGGTTTAGCCGCAATGCACGCTGGGATATGGTGTTTATGTGATGTGAAATCCGAAAACATTTAAAAATAAAATAATACTTTATTCCGAGTGTGCTTGCTTTTCTCTTTGAAAGTCATCACATAACGGCATTGTAATACACGGTTCGGCTGCATTAAATATTACATATATGCCGTAGTTCTCATTTATAGAGCCTGATGAGAAACATCAGGGCTTTGTTCTAGACAAACAGGAAGAACTGCCGCCAAAACTGAAAACGTGACGTGGATCATAAATATATCAGCAATTAAACAACATCTTACATTTCTTTTCACACAATACGTCTCCTTGCAGTATCAACACTAATTCGGCTGACTTTATATTTGATCCAATTGGTAGATAGGCTGTAGTTACACCATAACGGTGCACAGCTGATAGAAAGGGACACCTAGTGGTTAAAGCACGTTATTGAATTCTATTATTTTTATTATTAGATATTAATATGAGGACGTGCAAAACAGACAAACTAATGAGGCTTTATTTAAACATTAAAGAATACTTTAGGTTAGGTCTTCTTTTGAATAAGAAAAAAGCTTTGGGGTATAGAAGAAGAATATGGAGGGATGAAACCCTCTTTAACGCTCACACATGCAGAGCACACAGCACACACAGTGACATTTGTATCTACAGATAAATATTAAGCCTGACAAAGTACTTAACGTCTAATATATTGCTTTCCTGCAATGTTAACTATGTTTAAGCACTTATTTTAACTGATATTATACATATGTATTACACTCTTATAAGATGTATGTAGATAGTATAAGAAATGTGCAGAATATGACAGTTTAATGGTGGAGGTATACACACATATTGATAGATGTCTTGTAATGCACTGTTGAGGAACCTGCGACCCAAGTTTTCATTCATTGCATAACTACACCGTAGTTGTGTATAATATGATATGTCAATAAACCTTAGAAAATCTGAAATCTTGAAAGGGATGTGCAAAATAGTCATTATATACAGTCTTTAATGAACTATTATTAGAGAATAACGAGTAATGAATATACTTTATAGGGATCCTATTAATATCTAATAATAAAAATAATAGAATTCAATAACGTGCTTTAACCACTAGGTGTCCCTTTCTATCAGCTGTGCACCGTTATGGTGTAACTACAGCCTATCTACCAATTGGATCAAATATAATAGTCAGCCGAATTAGTGTTGATACTGCAAGGAGACGTATTGTGTGAAAAGAAATGTAAGATGTCGTTTAATTGCTGATATATTTATGATCCACGTCACGTTTTCAGTTTTGGCGGCAGTTCTTCCTGTTTGTCTAGAACAAAGCCCTGATGTTTCTCATCAGGGCTCTATAAATAGAGAACTACGGCAGATATGTAATATTTAATGCAGCCGAACCGTGTATTACAATGCCGTGATGTGATGACTTCCAAAGAGAAAAGCAAGCACACTCGGAATAAAGTATTTTATTTTTAAAAAATGTTTTCGGATTTCACATCACATAAACACCATATCCCAGCGTGCATCTAGTTGAAGAGTTTGTAAATTAACATGAACCGAAGCTGTTGCCTGGCAACGCAATCGCACAACGTCACGTCCGTTAATTCCACATCCACACACATGGATTAACATCGATTTAATACATTAATGTAGCCTTTGTTTCTGCTAAAAGAGGAGTCGACCAGCTGGGGCAACAAGAACATCGGCGAAATCGAGTGTGACTATTAAAAAATAAATCATTATTATATTAATATTGACAATAACAACCGACCGTCGTGGAAGAGCATTTGCTTGGCATTTCCGGGTATTTCTCCACTGGTTGGGCCATGTTAACAATACCGTGTAACTGTCACGTTTGAAGGGACGAAATCGTGACATCTTCACGTCTCCCAGCATGGTAAATCGTCACATGTTCACGTCTTGCCGTGATACCGGGTTGTCAGGTGTATATCAGTATGTTGTGCCTCTACTTTAAAGAGTCCTCTCCTGCTGATGTTCAGGTGTATATCAGTATGTAGTGTCTCTACTTTAAAGAGTCCTCTCCTGCTGATGTTCAGGTGTATATCAGTATGTAGTGTCTCTACTTTAAAGAGTCCTCTCCTGCTGATGTTCAGGTGTATATCAGTGCGTAGTGTCTCTACTTTAAAGAGTCCTCTCCTGCTGATGTTCAGGTGTATATCAGTATGTAGTGTCTCTACTTTAAAGAGTCCTCTCCTGATGATGTTCAGGTGTATATCAGTATGTAGTGTCTCTACTTTAAAGAGTCCTCTCCTGCTGATGTTCAGTGTATATCAGTGCGTAGTGTCTCTACTTTAAAGAGTCCTCTCCTGCTGATGTAAATGTATAATTGTTGTACGCACTACAGGTGAATTGGGTAACCCCCCGCCCCCGACTTCATTACTGACATAAACACATTCACTTTGTTTGTATCTGAAGTTTTCCTTTATTCCTTGGTGGTCCGTCCAAGGTCTTCTTCCTCCTCGTTCCTCAGCCTTCCTTGCTCTCCTCCCTGACTCACTGAGACGAACCAGGAAACACTTTGTTCCTCTCCTCACTGCAGAGAGACAGACGGACTGAAAAACAGACGATCAGATTCACCTTCAGACCAAACTAACAACTTCCTCTGAGTTCAGCTACAGGAGAGAAAAGTGGAAACTACAACACTGCTGCTTCAACCTGCGGACCCTCCCCCCCTGAAGGTGAGTCTCCAAACAACACTCACAGTGAATTTCAGTGAAGTCAGTAGAGGAGGGGGAGGGGAGCCATGACTGACTGTACTTCCTGTCTGCTGTGTTTCAGCTTCACTCAGAGACAACATGGCTTCCAGGTTAGAGGAAGATCTCTGCTGTCCGGTCTGTCAGGAAGTCTTTAGAGATCCTGTTCTTCTGTCCTGTAGCCACAGCTTCTGTAAAGCCTGTCTGCAGACCTGGTGGAGAGAGAAACCAACACGAGAGTGTCCAGTCTGTAAGACAAGATCTTCAAGAAGGAATCCCCCTTGTAACCTGTCTTTAAAGAACCTGTGTGAGACCTTCTTATTGGAGAGAGATCAGAGATCTGCAACTCTGAGAAACTCAGACTCTTCTGTCTGGACCATCAGCAGCCAGTGTGTCTCGTCTGCAGAGATTCAAAACACACACAACCACAGATTCAGACCCATCGATGAAGCTGCACAGGATCTCAGAGAGGAGCTCCAGAAATCTCTGCAGCCCTTTCAGGAGAAACTGAAGCTCTTTGAAGAAGTTAAAGTGAAGTTTGATCAAACAGCAGGACACATGAAGGTCCAGGCTCAACACACAGAGACGCAGATTAAGGAGCAGTTTAAGAAGCTTCACCAGTTTCTAGAAGAGGAAGAGGAGGCCAGGATGGCTGCACTGAGGGAGGAAGAGGAGCAGAAGAGGAGGATGATGAAGGAGAAGATGGAGGCTGTGAGCAGAGAGATAGCAGCTCTTTCACACACAGTCAGAGCCACAGAGGAGGAGCTGAGAGCTGAAGACGTCTCCTTCCTGCACAACTACAAGGCTGCAGTGGAGAGGCTGCAGCGCCCCTGCTGGAGGATCCACAGCTGCCCTCAGGAGCTCTGATAGACCAGGCCAAACACCTGGGCAACCTCAGCTTCAACATCTGGAGCAAGATGAAGGACATGGTGTCCTACTCTCCTCTCATCCTGGACCCAAACACTGCTATCCAGACCTCGTCCTGTCTGAAGATCTGACCAGAGTGAGAGAGGAGGAGAGAGACAGAAACTTCCTGATAATCCAGAGAGGTTTGATAAACACTACTCTGTCCTGGGCTCTGAGGGCTTTAACTCAGGGACTCACAGCTGGGATGTCCAGGTTACAGACCGTACATACTGGTTTCTGGGTGTGTCAGCAGAGTCTGACCAGAGGAAGGGATTCATACTGTCTGGATTATGGAGAATATGTTTCTATGAAGGTAAATACTCAGCATGTTCACCATCAGCTCCACCCACTCCTCTCAGCCTGCAGAAGGAGCTCCAGAGGGTCAGAGTGAATCTGGACTGGAACAGAGGAAAGTTGTCGTTCTCTGATCCTGACACTAACACACACATACACACCTCTCACACACTTTCACTGAGAGGCTGTTTCCATACTTTAACACTGTGGAGGAAGTGAAGATATTACCACTGAAGGTGTGTGTGACAGTGGATCATCGCATTTAATTCTCTGATAATCATAATTTCCATTACAATATAAAATAGGCCTTGACAACAGTCCAACAAATCCAAACAATGATGCAAAACTCAAATAAAAGAATAAACGACTTCTTTCTTTAACGGTTATAATCTCTGTCTTGACTGTCTCTTAAAAGGCAGGTGCCGTGGGAAATGTAGTCTTTTAAAGTCTCTTGACTACAGAACTCACCATTAGGGTGACAATATTTCCCCTTTTTCTACTAAAACCAAAGCCTGGCTGTAGCATTAGTCTTTTCATAATGTTGTGGCATCCCAGTGTAAATCACTTTTGTATTAATACAAAAATAAGAATACACATATTCAATTTCTAAGGAGCTTTATTGGCATCACCATATCAAACAACTTCTACAGATTCAAGATGAAATAAGAGTTTGAGAAATAAAAAAAACTCAGTCATGCAAAAAAAGAATGTGACAATGTGATACATCAACAACAGAAAAATAAATAAACAACAATAAAAGAAAAAAAAAAGAAAAACCAGTGTTCCTGAACGCAGCACACCGAACGAGATTTGATCACGTGAACACACAGGTTTCACGATATTTAAGGAGGAGGCGAACAGGGTTTATTTCCCACACGCAGCCGGAGCAGGAGCACTGAAAGCGGCATGGAGGAGGACAGCAAGCCCCCCGGAGAACCAGCAGCAGCCTCGGACTCTCAGGTGAGTGTTCAACGCTTCATCCGGGGAAAAAGAACTTTAAAACTAAACTAAAAACACGAGGAGAGGAAACAGGAAATACGAGAAGCGTTTTATTTCGAAAGTCAAAGAAACGTTCCTCTGTTTGCTCCGGGTCTACTGGTCTGAATTGTGAGCATGATTTATTTAAAGTTGAATGTGAAACCTTCTTTTAAAAATAATGACGGTAAATAATTGTGCATGGGAGCACGTGGCTGTGTAGTACATTTGAAATGAAGTCACGTGTGTACACCGAAAAAGACCTATAGCTAAAATCAACCAAAACAGGTAAACATTTAACTTTATATAATATTTTAACAATGCATCAAATACTGAGGTGGTAGAAGTACTCAGATCTGGTACTTGAGTAAATGTAGAAGTACTCGGATATTGTATTTGAGTAAAAGTAGAAGTACTCAGATCTGGTACATGAGTATAAGTACTCAGATCTTGTACTTGAGTAAAAGTAGAAGTACTCAGATCTTGTACTTGAGTAAATGTAGAAGTACTCAGATATTTACTTGAGTAAAAGTAGAAGTACTCAGATCTGGTACTTGAGTAAATGTAGAAGTACTCAGATCTTGTATTTGAGTAAAAGTAGAAGTACTCAGATCTTGTACTTGAGTAAATGTAGAAGTACTCAGATATTGTACTTGAGTAAAAGTAGAAGTACTCAGATCTGGTACTTGAGTAAATGTAGAAGTACTCAGATCTGGTACATGAGTAAAAGTAGAAGTACTCAGATCTGGTACTTGAGTAAAAGTAGAAGTACTCAGTTCTTGTACTTGAGTAAAAGTAGAAGTACTCAGATATTGTACTTGAGTAAAAGTAGAAGTACTCAGATCTTGTACTTGAGTAAAAGTAGAAGTACTCAGTTCTTGTACTTGAGTAAAAGTAGAAGTACTCAGATCTTGTACTTGAGTAAAAGTAGAAGTACTCAGATCTGGTACTTGAGTAAAAGTAGAAGTACTCAGATCTTGTACTTGAGTAAAAGTAGAAGTACTCAGATCTTGTACTTGAGTAAAAGTAGAAGTACTCAGATCTTGTTCTTGAGTAAAAGTAGAAGTACTCAGATCTGGTACTTGAGTAAATCAAATCAATCAAGTTTTATTTATATAGCACATTTAAAAGCGATTTTTGGTCGAGCCAAAGTGCTGTACATGTAATAAAAACATATTACTACAATCACAATAAAAGACAATAAATTACAACAGATATATAAAAAACACAGGGAATAGTCAGGAGTCGTGCTCCGCTCTGACTAGAAGGCCAGGGAGAAGAAGTGAGTCTTTAGTGAGGATCTAAAAACCCCTAGGGTCTGGGCGACCTCACATGGAGGGGCAGAGTGCTCCAGAGCCTGGGGCCAGCTGCTGCGAAGGCTCGGTGACCTCAGGTTTTGAGCCTGGTCTTGGGCACTATCAGCAGCAGCTGGTCAGCAGACCTTAAAGCTCTGGCTGGGGTGTAGCGCTGGAGGAGTTCGGCTATATAGGCCGGAGCCAGCCCATTTAGGGCTTTGAAAACAAATAAAAGGATTTTAAAATCAATTCGGAACCGAATTGGAAGCTCAGATCTTGTACTTGAGTTAAAGTAGAAGTACTCAGATCTTGTACCTGAGTAAAAGTAGAAGTACTCAGATCTTGTACCTGAGTAAAAGTAGAAGTACTCAGATCTTGTACCTGAGTAAAAGTAGAAGTACTCAGATCTTGTACCTGAGTAAAAGTAGAAGTACTCAGATCTTGTACTTGAGTAAAAGTAGAAGTACTCAGATCTTGTACTGAGTAAAAGTAGAAGTACTCAGATCTTGTACTGAGTAAAAGTAGAAGTACTCAGATCTTGTACTTGAGTAGAAGTACTCAGATCTTGTACTGAGTAAAAGTAGAAGTACTCAGATCTTGTACTTGAGTCGAAGTACTCAGATCTTGTACTTGAGTAAAAGTAGAAGTACTCAGATCTTGTACTTGAGTAAAGTAGAAGTACTCAGATCTTGTACTGAGTAAAAGTAGAAGTACTCAGATCTTGTACTTGAGTAAAAGTAGAAGTACTCAGTCTTGTACTTGAGTAAAAGTAGAAGTACTCAGATTTGTACTTGAGTAAAAGTAGAAGTACTCAGATCTTGTACTTGAGTAAAAGTAGAAGTACTCAGATCTTGTACTTGAGTAAAAGTAGAAGTACTCAGATCTTGTACCTGAGTAAAAGTAGAAGTACTCAGATCTTGTATTGAGTAAAAGTAGAAGTACTCAGATCTTGTACTTGAGTAAAAGTAGAAGTACTCAGATCTTGTACTTGAGTAAAAGTAGAAGTACTCAGAACTTGTACTTGAGTTAAAGTAAAGAAGTACTCAGAACTTGTACTTGAGTTAAAGTAGAAGTACTCAGATCTTGTACTTGAGTAAAAGTAGAAGTACCAGAGTGTAGGAATACTCTGTTACTAAAAGTCCTGCATTCAAAATGTTCCTCAAGTAAAAGTAGGAAAGTATTCTCATCAAAATATAGTGAAAGTAGCGACAGTAAAAGTAGTCATTGTGCAGATTGGTCCATTTCAGAATAATATATGATATGTTTTATAATGATTGATCATGAAAGTGTTCTCAAAGCTGGTAAAGGTGCAGCTAGTTTGAATGACTTTGTATACTGCAGGGTAGCTTGAGGATTTACTCCAGGTGGAACTAAAGTCTGATTTAACACTTGATTAGATTTCACATCATTCATCCAGATCTACATCACTGCACGGCACGTAAACATCCATTCATTTATATGTAAAGTTTCTGTACTGGTTAGTTATAATCGTAATATAAACGTTCTTAGCAAAATAAATCAAACTTTATATTGCACAATCATTTAAAACCTTTGAATGTTTCTACGTTTTTATTTGTACAACATGTTGTGGCTTATTCACATACAGTAAAATAACACAATTTACATTTCATGATCTCAAAGCTTCTTCGTCCAAACAGCTGTAATCCTGCTGATGAGAAACACACACGTTTATGTAAAAATGTACTAAAATTCAAACTTACAAAGAAGAAAACTATCAAAAATAGAGTTCTTTAATATACATTGATGTGAATAATATGTATTAGTTACAAGGCAGTTATTAATAAGCTTTACATTATAATGTCCATTTAATGTGTGCGTCTCCACTGAAGTCCATATCCATAAATACATGTTTAAACAAAGGGCAAACTTTAGTCTTCTGTCATTAATTATATATAGTTGACATGTTTCTGTCTGGGAGTGAGACCTAATACCGGATTCTAGCTTGTTAGTTTTGCACATTTAGGCCCAGTTCCAAACCGCCCCCTACACACTCTGTAATAAAGGCCCAATTGCAGTTACAAACAGTTCCAACATGTACTGATAAACTGCACGACAAGATTTAACATCGACTACAGATGTTAACAACCAGGGGCGCCGCTTGCGAACAGGCAAGGCAGGCAACTGCTTGGGGCCCCGGACCAGAAGGGGGCCCCCAAAGAAGGTAGATTAAGAAGGTCCACAGCAACGACAACATGAAACACCCTTTAATTTACTGCAACGACATGTCGGGAAACCCTCTCAAGTAAAATGCTACTTCTTATCTTAAGTTTCGTTGCTTTGCTCCGCTCCAAGGGGGGGGGGGGGGTGCTGAAAAGATGGTTCGAGGGGCCCCCCAGTGAATGTTTGCCTAGGGCCCCCACATACTCTAGAATCGCCACTGTTAACAACTTCATGGTTACCTCGTATTGTTTTCAAACTTAGGATCATATACTCGTGTGTAGTTTAGAAAACATATAGACGTTTACAAAGAAACGCCATTCAAGATTTTGGGAGTTTTCTCTTTGTTCTTTGTCCAAGAGATGCTCATTCGAAACCGTTGTTATACGAAAAGTTATGGCATTTCCCTCCATCTGGAAGACATCGTAACAACGGTTTCAAATCAGCATCTCTTGGACAAAAAAAGAACAAAAATAAATCCTCAAAAAGTCACATTTACCGTTTTCTAGCCTCAACACGGGAACATGATCCTGATCCTTAAAAACAATACGAGGTAACACACACAGCGTTGAGTCGGTCAGGTGGAGCAGCAGGTGAAGTCAGCCTCGCTGTTGGGTAGGGTGTAGGGGCGGTTTGGAACAGGGCCTTCATCTCAGCTATTTCACTGGTTGTATAAAAGGTTACAGAAATCATCCCTTCTTTGTTCCAAAACTGATTTAACGACACAGTCCCCTCCAAAGCTGCTGGAACAGCGACGCCAATTGCTTTATTTTTGCTTTACACTGAAAACAATTGGCATCAAAAGATGAAGATGAGACAAAAGGCTTTTAGTTCCAGGTATTTACATCCAGGTAAATTCCTCTTTTGATGTCAAACCCAATTGTTTTCAGTGTACTGCAAACATAAAGCAAATGGCGTCGCTGTTCCAGTAGCTTTGGAGGGGACTGTATGTCCTCTTCATGTGCTGGACCTGTTGTCCCTGAGCAGTGTCTCTGTCCTTCAGGGCTCTACAGAGGCCCCTCGGGGGGGTTGTGCCTCCTCACCCGGGCCTTCCTGCTCTCCTGCTTCAGCTTCAGCGCTCTGAGTTTCTGCTGCCGGCGTTTCTCCCGTACCAGAGCTGCTCGCAGTACTCGTCCATGCTCAGACTGTTGGTATGCAGCTCCTTGTAGTTTTTCAGAGGACCCAGGAACCCCCTGCCGATTGGGACGCTGCCCGGCTGGTTGGGGCTGAGGTTCTGCTGGAAGTGGGTCTACTACTTATTTTTCTGACGTCTTTTTACTTTTACTTCTTACATTTTGGACACAAATACCTGTACTTTCTACTTCTTACATGTTGAACCCAAATACCTGTACTTTCTACTTCTTACATTTTGAACCCAAATACCTGTACTTTCTACTTCTTACATGTTGAACACAAATACCTGTACTTTCTACTTCTTACATGTTGAACACAAATACCTGTACTTTCTACTTCTTCCATGTTCCAAACAGGCTGGTTCCTTTAGTCTGAATGTGTGTTTGGTGGCGTGATCATTATTATTTAGAGTCATTGCGTGCCTATTGATTTGAACACGATCCGTGTATCCATCATTTCCTGGTCTTCTCTAAAGAAGAGGGACCAATGAAAACGTTGCCGTTGTTCAGCATGGAAACATTCATTAGCTAACAATGACATTATTGTTCTATTAATATAAAGGGAGGTCAGGTACTCTTTAAAACAGCTGCTAGTTATGGGTACTTTTTACTGAAGTACATTTCAAAGCCCATACTTCTTTACTTTTACTTGAGTAAGAAGTTTAGTCAGTACTTCTACTTTTACCAGAGTATTTTTAAACACGAGTATCTGTACTTCTACTTGAGTACAGGATGAGTACCTTGGTCCTCTCTGGCTGCAGGGTGCTGCTGGACAGCACGTGGAGCTGGTACCGGGCCAGGACCTGGCTGTAGGAGCGCTCCAGGCTGGAGCAGGCGTAGAGGCCGGAGTCAGAGACCTGCAGGCGCTGAACCAGCAACCCTCGATTCAGATAGAGGGAGCGGCCGCCGTCAGGAAGCAGCTGAGGAGGGAGGGAGGATCAACAGATGAGAGGATGATGATGAAGCTGACTTTCTCACATACACATTTTTTACTGTGAGCATGGCAATCCGTTTGAGTATTTATTCCATATCCTCGATATCTGACAGAGGGTGAGTTTGCGCTGACATTTTTTCTGTTGACCGTTTTGGTCCTCAGTTATTGTGTGTTTGATTTTGTTTATTAAATATCAACAACCGTTTCTTAAACTTCAGTTTGGACTTTCTCATTGAAAACGCGTCACAGCATGAAGCCAAACTTAGCCTCTTGGAGGCTCAAATTGAAATGGGAATTGAGCCGCCACAATAATTATAAAGTTGTCTGACTTTCTCACGTGCAAATTTAAAGGTCCCATGTCATGCTTTTCCGGTTATTACCAGTCACCTTGTGTGTTATGTAGGTTTTTATGCATGTAAACGGTCTGCAGAGTCACAAACCCTCAAAGCTCACCCTGTAGCGAGTAAAACTCTAACATAGAAAATTCCTCCCCGAAACGCCTCGTTGGAGATTTCTCAGTTTCTTTCTTTGCTCCACGGATTGGTCCGTTTGTTTCCGTGACGAGCTGACGTCAGCTCGTACCCAGAACCAAATGGACCAATCCGTGGAGCCGTTACGTTATGTCCGCGGAGCCGTTACGTTAAAGTGCTTGTGACACCATCCCACCTATTGTTGTGCAATGCAATGTTGGGCTACTAGTCATCTCGAACCATCAGTTTAAAAATGAATTTGCGATACCGTATTGATAAATATCAATAATTTCGAATATCGCGGGAAAAGTCCTTCACTCAGTTTCCTTTTTCGGGACGAAGGCGGAAGTGCGTCACAAAGGGCCATATTTATTCTGCTCCCATTGAGCCAGACAGGGACAGAAGGGATTTGTCACGCGTAGAGATGGTTCGACGATGCGTTGTGTCTGGCTGTTCCAATACAGCAAATGAGGAACTTAACATCAGCATACATAGCTTTCCAACGGATGTCAAGCGTCAGCGCACATGGGAGAAAAACGTGCAGAACACAAGGGCTGGCTGGTCTGTGATGAACCCCACATCGACCTACATATGCAGCGCCCACTTTCTGGCCGAGAATTTCGAGGAAAGGCCTTTGTTGATGGCTGAAACTGGGATTTTAGTGAGAGAGGAGGGGCCGGCGCAAATGATACATTGAGTCGCCATGGTTTCAGGCACAGGAAACACATGGACTATGCTCTCAGTAAACACGAATGCAGCACAGCTCATGCAATAGCTATGGAGAGAAATACAAACTACAGTGCGTGAAATCTGACCATGGATCTATCCTCCATCAACTACTCAACCCAGAGGGCCGACAGGGAGAGATCATTGAGAAAAATCGGGAACACAGGTAAAGTTTTACTGACATCATTCTCACATACAAATCAGCAAAGCTTCTGTGTGTGAAAAGTATCTGCTTTAGTATGAAACGTACCTTCAGCTCATGAAATCAGAAGGAAGTAGACAATGAAAATAAATAAAATAGTTTACAAACCATTCCACATTGTTCAAGCGTTTGTAGATCGAGAGGTATCTCGCGATCGTCGGGGGGGTTGTCGTCTCCACTGTCCGACTCGGAGTTAATTTCATCCGATTCAGAGGCATATGGTCAATATCGTCTACGAGGCTATCACTATCAGATGCTTCATCCTCATATGAGCTCTCAGACACATTCAAAATCAACTACAATCGCTGTCGGAGCTTGCTGCTGTGTGAGCCATCGTTTGTTTGCATACATATACTGGACTCCGGAAGCGTTCGTCTTCCCTCTGTGACGCGGCACCCTTTTCGTGGGAGTTTAAGATCCCAGAGCAGACCCAGAGAAGATCCAGAATATGGTCACATTGAAGGGCAGATTAACGGTTATCAAAGTACACATTTTCAAAAATCACTTCAGTAACGGTTTCAAGGGGACATTATTTACTGAAATTAATGGTTTGGATGATGGGGAAAACCGAGTCACAAGCACTTTAAGTCCAATTAAGTTTTTAAGGAGAGACGTTTAAAGTAAAGGAAAAAATTCAAAGTTCAAACTAACAGAGAACGTGGACTCTTTTTGCGCATTTTCAGTTTAAATTCCTATGTTTTTTGTAATATTTAGATTCTATTATATTATATATATATATATATATATATATATATATATATTATTATATATATATATTATATATATATAGTATTGTTTTATTCTAGTATAAGATTTAGTTTATGGGTTATAAGCAGGGGTTAAATTGTGCCGGGACTCATCCCCGGCACATAGGACGATGCTCTGACGTCATCACCCTCGCTCATTTGTCATTTGTTTAGCCATATGTTAAAACATCTCTCGTTCTTAATATAGACTTTATTTAGGGTCGATATATATAGATATATATAGAGATGTACTATCGCAAAAGTATTCTCCGTCGGGGCTTCCTGCAACAACACCACGCCGTTATCGTGATTCTGATTGGCCAGAAGACATTATCAAAGATGTTTTATTAAGAAGACGATCACTACGTGACAAAAGTTTTCAAAACCGTTTCTAGTCTTCGGTAATTTCCAGACAAGTGGCTACTGAAATCAATCTTACTAACTGCTGTCTGTGCAATTTACTCCGCGAGTTGGCGGACTTTATTTTGCTTACTTTAACATCATTTTTCATGGTGGGGCTAAAGTGGGGCTAAGCCATTTCTTGGTATGGCTGTAGCCTACCCCAGCCATACCCTGGCGCTGCCACTGCATATTACACAGATTATGCACGGCTGCAGCAGCAATAACCATAAAATAATAATTAAAATACCACAAACATGATATTGACCAGTATACAGATTATGCACATGATTTTGCAGATTTAGCGTTTTTAGAGAGAAAAAATTCCGAGATACGTTTTTGCGCCATGTCAGTGACTTGTGTTGTTGTGCGTCACGTTAAAAGTAGCCGACTAAAATCTAACAAAAAACTTCTTTTTTTTTTTCTTCCCTGAAGCAAAATTATTTATTATATAGTTTTAGATTATCATTTGAATAATAATATAATATAAAACATAATCTCAGGCACAATGAAATTAAATACATATATAAAATTAAAATAAAATAAATTTCCTGACAGGGGAGCTCCGCACCGCCTGCCTGCCGCTAGGGGGTGCTGCAGCGCCCTCAGCACCCCCCTTCCCGCGCCCCTGTGTGTGTGTGTGTGGACTGGAGAAGGAATCAACAGCAGCGTCCGACATGGCTGCTCCAACGTTACAACAGCCCAGTTTCCTGCTGGTGAGTCTTCATCACATCATTGATCAATATGTTTTATTGTCATACAGAATAACAAGCAGTTGCACTGACAAATGAAATTCGTACCTTTAGCTCAACACACTTACATATTAAGAAACTATACAAACAATCAAACATGTAAGATAAAAACCAGCGTATAAGAAAATGTAAATTAGAAACTGAATTCCTGTCCCAGAATAAAAGTGCATGATAAAAATAAACAAGACATATAAACAGCAGGGTAGAGTATGTTGTGTATAAATATGCATAAGATTACATAACAGTATGAATGTAACCGAATGGGTGCATGTGTAAAACAATATAGTGTTGATGATCGTTTCTGTCGTGGATCAAGAACTGGCACAACTAATGCTGCCGTCGTTTCAAATTTCACCCAAAATCTGAGTTATTAACATCAAAACTGCACCAAAGATATGAAAACGTGTTTCTTTTGCTAACATATCTTAATTAGAAATAGTTTATAAGCAACCTAAGCTACTCATAAATGACAACAAGTGTTTGAACTCACTTTTGAAGTGTTATACCTTTTGTATTGAATATCCCATTTTAGAATTGTAAGTCATTCTTATTCTGTCAGATCGATAAGCTGATACCTTTTGTCTGAGTAGTGACATCACAGTTCATTTGTTATTTTTAGATAGCATCTCCAGCACAACGTGTCTCCTGTGATTCTCTCAATATGCTCATGAATGTCTCGTGATGTTTCTCCAGGCTAATCTGAGAAACGACTCGACCACCAAACCTCTCCTCCACCGGTGCCAGGATCTGGTGAAAATCATCGATGATTATCCTGCAAAGGTACAGAGAACCCCCCCCTCACTCTCTGCTTTATGTAGAGTTTCTATAACCAGGGGTGCACATAACTGGTACGCTGGTACGCATGCGCCGCAACAATCTGAAATGCGTACCGTCACTTGTGTCACAAAGCGCATTTGCGTACCGACTTGTGAAGCTTTTCCAGAAGGAGGTTAGATCACCGGACGACAGTCGGTCTCCGTGTGCACAGACGGGGCTGCTGCTAACGTCCGTCTGTACAACGGAATTGTGCCAAAACTACGCCCACGGCTGCGGAGGGAGACTCCCCCCCTTCACTGGAGAACTGCGCTAAAAAGCTGATCACAACGTTCACGCTCTGTGGTCACGAAGTACTCCACTAGCCCCCGTCGACTTTCCTGACGTACTCCACTAGCACCCAAATCCAAATGTGTGCGATCTAAAACAACAACAATAATGGAAATAATTGCCTTTGGTACTTGAGTAAAAGTAGAAGTACTCAGATCGTGTACTTGAGTAAAAGTAGAAGTACTCAGATCGTGTACTTGAGTAAAAGTAGAAGTACTTGAGTAAAAGTAGAAGTACTTAGATATTGTACTTGAGTAAAAGTAGAAGTCCTCAGATCTTGTACTTGAGTAAAAGTAGAAGTACTCAGATCTTTTACTTGAGTAAAAGTAGAAGTACTTAGATATTGTACTTGAGTAAAAGTAGAAGTACTCAGATCTTGTGCTTGAGTAAAAGTAGAAGTACTTGAGTAAAAGTAGAAGTACTTAGATATTGTACTTGAGTAAAAGTAGAAGTACTCAGATCTTGTACTTGAGTAAAAGTAGAAGTACTCAGATCTTTTACTTGAGTAAAAGTAGAAGTACTTAGATATTGTACTTGAGTAAAAGTAGAAGTACTCAGATCTTGTACTTGAGTAAAAGTAGAAGTACTCAGATATTTTACTTGAGTAAAAGTAGAAGTACTCAGATCTTGTTCTTGAGTAAAAGTACAAGTACTCAGATCTTGTACTTGAGTAAAAGTAGAAGTACTCAGATCCTGTACTTGAGTAAAAGTAGAAGTACTCAGATCTTGTACTTGAGTAAAAGTAGAAGAACTCAGATCTTGTACTTGAGTAAAAGTAGAAGTACTCAGATCCTGTACTTGAGTAAAAGTAGAAGTACTCAGATCTTGTACTTGAGTAAAAGTAGAAGTACCAGAGTGTAGGAATACTCTGTTACAGTAAAAGTCCTGCATTCAAAATGTTCCTCAAGTAAAAGTATAAAAGTATTATCATCAAAATATCGTTAAAGTAGCGACAGTAAAAGTAGTCGTTGTGCAGATTGGTCCATTTCAGAATAATATATATGATATGTTTTATAATGATTGATCATGAAAGTGTTCTCAAAGCTGGTAAAGGTGCAGATAGTTTGAATGACTTTGTATACTGCAGGGTAACTTGTGGATTTACTCCAGGTGGAACTAAAGTCTGATTTAACACTTGATTAGATTTCACAAAATTCATCCAGATCTGTAAAGTAACTAAAGGGATTAAATACATGTAGTGGAGTAAAAGTACACCATTTACCTTTGAACTAGAGGAGTAGAAGTGCACAGCATAACATGGAAATACTCAAGTAAAGTACAAGTCCCACCTCTGTCGATACATATATATAATTATTTTGCCTGTTTTTTATTTTAACCCAGACAATAGGAGATGTTTTAATAATCTGATATACAGTTAGTGTATAAGTATCTGTGACAGCTGGTTCATGAGAAACCATGATCATCTGCAGGTGTGTCCGAACATATAAGGTTAGATTTGGTTATGAAGGATCCTCAGTGATGATTTGTTTTTCCTCTCCTCAGATTAGAGATATTCTTCTTAACAGTGACGACAGTGATGATGATGACAATGAAGATGCTTCAGTAGACTCGGACGATTCGTTCAGAACTACTGATGGATCCGGATCATCATTTGAGAACCCCTTTGATTGTGAGTAACAGTAGTATCATTAGTGTCTACTTTAAAGAGTGCTCTCCTGCTGATGTTCAGGTGTATATCAGTACGTAGTGTCTCTACTTTAAAGAGTCCTCTCCTGCTGATGTTCAGGTGTATATCAGTATGTAGTGTCTCTACTTTAAAGAGTCCTCTCCTGCTGATGTTCAGGTGTATATCAGTATGTAGTGTCTCTACTTTAAAGAGTCCTCTCCTGCTGATGTTCAGGTGTATATCAGTATGTAGTGTCTCTACTTTAAAGAGTCCTCTCCTGCTGATGTTCAGGTGTATATTAGTATGTAGTGTCTCTACTTTAAAGAGTCCTCTCCTGCTGATGTTCAGGTGTATATCAGTATGTTGTGCCTCTACTTTAAAGAGTCCTCTCCTGCTGATGTTCAGGTGTATATTAGTATGTAGTGTCTCTACTTTAAAGAGTCCTCTCCTGCTGATGTTCAGGTGTATATCAGTATGTTGTGCCTCTACTTTAAAGAGTCCTCTCCTGCTGATGTTCAGGTGTGTTAGCAGAGTAAGCATAACTTCATTGCTGTTTAGCATCCAAATAAGCGGAGGAATAACGAAGCATCAGAGACAGTGGCATTTCATTCAACGGACACTCCCATTGGAGGCGTGGCTTTATTTATACCCATCATTGAACTTTGACCTGGTTCCCTATTGGCTTCCAGTCATGCACAACAAATAACAAACACAAATTGGTAACACATTTACCTGAATGTTAACAAGGTGTATATCAGTATGTAGTGTCTCTACTTTAAAGAGTCCTCTCCTGATGATGTTCAGGTGTATATCAGTATGTAGTGTCTCTACTTTAAAGAGTCCTCTCCTGCTGATGTTCAGGTTCATATCAGTATTGTCTCTACTTTAAAGAGTCCTCTCCTGCTGATGTGCAGGTGTATTTCAGTATGTAGTGTCTCTACTTTAAAGAGTCCTCTCCTGCTGATGTGCAGGTGTATTTCAGTATGTAGTGTCTCTACTTTAAAGAGTCCTCTCCTGCTGATGTTCAGGTGTATATCAGTATGTAGTGTCTCTACTTTAAAGAGTCCTCTCCTGCTGATGTTCAGGTGTATATCAGTATGTAGTGTCTCTACTTTAAAGAGTCCTCTCCTGATGATGTTCAGGTGTATATCAGTATGTAGTGTCTCTACTTTAAAGAGTCCTCTCCTGCTGATGTTCAGGTGTATATCAGTGCGTAGTGTCTCTACTTTAAAGAGTCCTCTCCTGCTGATGTAAATGTATAATTGTTGTACGCACTACAGGTGAATTGGGTAACCCCCGCCCCCGACTTCATTACTGACATAAACACATTCACTTTGTTTGTATCTGAAGTTTTCCTTTATTCCTTGGTGGTCCGTCCAAGGTCTTCTTCCTCCTCGTTCCTCAGCCTTCCTTGCTCTCCTCCCTGACTCACTGAGACGAACCAGGAAACACTTTGTTCCTCTTCCTCACTGCAGAGAGACAGACGGACTGAAAAACAGACGATCAGATTCACCTTCAGACCAAACTAACAACTTCCTCTGAGTTCAGCTACAGGAGAGAAAAGTGGAAACTACAACACTGCTGCTTCAACCTGCGGACCCTCCCCCCCCTGAAGGTGAGTCTCCAAACAACACTCACAGTGAATTTCAGTGAAGTCAGTAGAGGAGGGGGAGGGGAGCCATGACTGACTGTACTTCCTGTCTGCTGTGTTTCAGCTTCACTCAGAGACAACATGGCTTCCAGGTTAGAGGAAGATCTCTGCTGTCCGGTCTGTCAGGAAGTCTTTAGAGATCCTGTTCTTCTGTCCTGTAGCCACAGCTTCTGTAAAGCCTGTCTGCAGACCTGGTGGAGAGAGAAACCAACACGAGAGTGTCCAGTCTGTAAGACAAGATCTTCAAGAAGGAATCCCCCTTGTAACCTGTCTTTAAAGAACCTGTGTGAGACCTTCTTATTGGAGAGAGATCAGAGATCTCCAGAGGCTCTCTGCAGTCTGCACTCTGAGAAACTCAGACTCTTCTGTCTGGACCATCAGCAGCCAGTGTGTCTCGTCTGCAGAGATTCAAGAACACACACCAACCACAGATTCAGACCCATCGATGAAGCTGCTCAGGATCTCAGAGAGGAGCTCCAGAAATCTCTGCAGCCCTTTCAGGAGAAACTGAAGCTCTTTGAAGAAGTTAATGAAGTTTGATCAAACAGCAGGACACATGAAGGTCCAGGCTCAACACACAGAGACGCAGATTAAGGAGCAGTTTAAGAAGCTTCACCAGTTTCTAGAAGAGGAAGAGGAGGCCAGGATGGCTGCACTGAGGGAGGAAGAGGAGCAGAAGAGGAGGATGATGAGGAGAAGATGGAGGCTGTGAGCAGAGAGATAGCAGCTCTTTCACACACAGTCAGAGCCACAGAGGAGGAGCTGAGAGCTGAAGACGTCTCCTTCCTGCACAACTACAAGGCTGCAGTGGAGAGGCTGCAGCGCCCCCTGCTGGAGGATCCACAGCTGCCCTCAGGAGCTCTGATAGACCAGGCCAAACACCTGGGCAACCTCAGCTTCAACATCTGGAGCAAGATGAAGGACATGGTGTCCTACTCTCCTCTCATCCTGGACCCAAACACTGCTGGTCCAACCTCGTCCTGTCTGAAGATCTGACCAGAGTGAGACTAGGAGGAGAGAGACAGAAACTTCCTGATAATCCAGAGAGGTTTGATAAACACTACTCTGTCCTGGGCTCTGAGGGCTTTAACTCAGGGACTCACAGCTGGGATGTCCAGGTTACAGACCGTACATACTGGTTTCTGGGTGTGTCAGCAGAGTCTGACCAGAGGAAGGGATTCATACTGTCTGGATTATGGAGAATATGTTTCTATGAAGGTAAATACTCAGCATGTTCACCACCAGCTCCATCCACTCCTCTCAGCCTGCAGAAGGAGCTCCAGAGGGTCAGAGTGAATCTGGACTGGAACAGAGGAAAGTTGTCGTTCTCTGATCCTGACACTAACACACACATACACACCTTCTCACACACTTTCACTGAGAGGCTGTTTCCATACTTTAACACTGTGGAGGAAGTGAAGATATTACCACTGAAGGTGTGTGTGACAGTGGATCATCGCATTTAATTCTCTGATAATCATAATTTCCATTACAATATAAAATAGGCCTTGACAACAGTCCAACAAATCCAAACAATGATGCAAAACTCAAATAAAAGAATAAACGACTTCTTTCTTTAACGGTTATAATCTCTGTCTTGACTGTCTCTTAAAAGGCAGGTGCCGTGGGAAATGTAGTCTTTTAAAGTCTCTTGACTACAGAACTCACCATTAGGGGACAATATTTCCCCTTTTTCTACTAAAACCAAAGCCTGGCTGTAGCATTAGTCTTTTCATAATGTTGTGGCATCCCAGTGTAAATCACTTTTGTATTAATACAAAAATAAGAATACACATATTCAATTTCTAAGGAGCTTTATTGGCATCACCATATCAAACAACTTCTACAGATTCAAGATGAAATAAGAGTTTGAGAAATAAAAAAAACTCAGTCATGCAAAAAAAGAATGTGACAATGTGATACATCAACAACAGAAAAATAAATAAACAACAATAAAAAAAAGAAAAACCAGTGTTCCTGAACGCAGCACACCGAACGAGATTTGATCACGTGAACACACAGGTTTCACGATATTTAAGGAGGAGGCGAACAGGGTTTATTTCCCACACGCAGCCGGAGCAGGAGCACTGAAAGCGGCATGGAGGAGGACAGCAAGCCCCCCGGAGAACCAGCAGCAGCCTCGGACTCTCAGGTGAGTGTTCAACGCTTCATCCGGGGAAAAAGAACTTTAAAACTAAACTAAAAACACGAGGAGAGGAAACAGGAAATACGAGAAGCGTTTTATTTCGAAAGTCAAAGAAACGTTCCTCTGTTTGCTCCGGGTCTACTGGTCTGAATTGTGAGCATGATTTATTTAAAGTTGAATGTGAAACCTTCTTTTAAAAATAATGACGGTAAATAATTGTGCATTGGGAGCACGTGGCTGTGTAGTCCACCCTGTAACAAGTGGCGGCGCCAGATATTTTCTTTTGGGGCGCTGTGGGGTAGCTTGACGTTTCATAGAGGGTGCTCAAACATTTAGGGTTTCCCATTAATGTACCGGGCGCTACTGTTGAATGTTCTACTGCAACACTCCCCACACGCACATACACAGTACACCCGCGACTGTTACAATGAAGGCTCGATAATCAGCTCACGGCATATAGGTGTAAGCTGGGTAAAGTGCTATTTTTTTTAAGTGTTTTTTTTAAATTTATATTGAAGTTAAAAGCATCAATCTGGTGCACTTTGAGAGCAAAATTAAGAGATCTATGGATCAGGGTTTCCGCTGGGATTTTTTCTCGCCGGTCAAATGTCCGGACAGAATTTATTTTACCGGACATTTGAAACTTACCGGTCATGTAAGCAGAGTTTCCGTTAGCAGGTAATTACCGGACTATGACCGGATATGCTGATGTTTAAAACTCAGTAAATGGGATTCATTTTTATATTGCTTCAGTTTATAATCGTAACAGATCGAAAAATTCAGATTAATTTTTCAATAAATGATTCCACAAACAACATCATTATTACATTCAAACAAACTACTTGTAGTTGATGAAGTACATTATTCAAAAGTTTACATTAACTTTGAATATTAACACGGGAGAAACAGATCCTCTCTTTTCCCCTCTCTTTATTATTACCGGACATTTTGACCGGCAGGTTTTGAATTTACCGGTTTTTAATCAATTTTACCAGCTAAAAACCGGTAATAACCGGCTAACGGAAACCCTGCTATGGATACCTCTCAACACCCATATGAAACAGAACTGTAAACAGATTTTCTTTTTTCTTTATGGATATTTTACGAATCACTCCCCTTTTAAACTGTATTCTTGTTTTACTGTCATAGAGTATTTCATACCTGTTTTTCATTTATGCTCTTATACCTATAATGATCATATAAACGTGTGCCTCGGAAATACTTATTTACATTAATCGTGACCAAACCGTTTGAGACACACTGAGATAACTTAGACTAAAGTTAACTAAACACTGAGAGAGTCCTTTACTTTACCTGAGCTGAGGTTATCTGTGAGACTCAGTCTGACAGGAGAGAGTTCTCCCTCCACCTTGTTGTTGAAAAAGCTCTTATATCCATTAGCGTAGCTAGCTAGCACCAGATGCTAACCACAACGATCTCTCTCTCTTGCTCGCATATTATTTTCGAATCAATCATTTTTCAAATTATGAATTTCACACATAAAAAACACATACATTTCTTGGGGGTGCTTAGGGGGTGCTATGGCTATCCCAGGGGAGCTTCAGCACCCCCTAGCACCGCCCTGGCGCCGCCTATGTGTGTAGTACATTTGAAATGAAGTCACGTGTGTACACCGAAAAAGACCTATAGCTAAAATCAACCAAAACAAGGTAAACATTTAACTTTATATAATATTTATAACAATGCATCAAATACTGAGGTGGTATAAGTACTCAGATCTGGTACTTGAGTAAATGTAGAAGTACTCAGATCTGGTACTTGAGTAAATGTAATAGTACTCAGATCTTGTTCTTGAGTAAAAGTAGAAGTACTCAGATATTGTACTTCAGTAAAAGTAGAAGTACTCAGATCTTGTACTTGAGTAAAAGTAGAAGTACTCATATCTTGTTCTTGAGTAAAAGTAGAAGTACTCAGATCTTGTTCTTGAGTAAAAGTAGAAGTACTCAGATATTGTACTTCAGTAAAAGTAGAAGTACTCAGATCTTGTACTTGAGTAAAAGTAGAAGTACTCAGATCTTGTCTTGAGTAAAAGTAGAAGTACTCAGATCTTGTTCTTGAGTAAAAGTAGAAGTACTCAGATCTTGTTCTTGAGTAAAAGTAGAAGTACTCAGATCTTGTTCTTGAGTAAAAGTAGAAGTACTCAGATCTTGTACTTAAGTAGAAGTACTCAGATCTTGTTCTTGAGTAAAAGTAGAAGTACTCAGATCTTGTACTTGAGTAAAAGTAGAAGTACTCAGATCTTGTTCTTGAGTAAAAGTAGAAGTACTCAGATCTTGTACTTAAGTAGAAATACTCAGATCTTGTTCTTGAGTAAAAGTAGAAGTACTCAGATCTGGTACTTGAGTAAATCAAATCAAGTTTTATTTATATAGCACATTTAAAAGCGATTTTTGGTCGAGCCAAAGTGCTGTACATGTAATAAAAACATATTACTACAATCACAATAAAAGACAATAAATTACAACAGATATATAAAAAACACAGGGAATAGTCAGGAGTCGTGCTCCGCTCTGACTAGAAGGCCAGGGAGAAGAAGTGAGTCTTTAGTGAGGATCTAAAAACCCCTAGGGTCTGGGCCGACCTCACATGGAGGGGCAGAGTGCTCCAGAGCCTGGGGCCAGCTGCTGCGAAGGCTCGGTGACCTCGGGTTTGAGCCTGGTCTTGGGCACTATCAGCAGCAGCTGGTCAGCAGACCTTAAAGCTCTGGCTGGGGTGTAGCGCTGGAGGAGTTCGGCTATATAGGCCGGAGCCAGCCCATTTAGGGCTTTGAAAACAAATAAAAGGATTTAAAATCAATTCGGAACCGAATTGGAAGCTCAGATCTTGTACTTGAGTAAAAGTAGAAGTACTCAGATCTTGTACCTGAGTAAAAGTAGAAGTACTCAGATCTTGTACTTGAGTAGAAGTACTCAGAACTTGTACTTGAGTAAAAGTAGAAGTACCAGAGTGTAGGAATACTCTGTTACAGTGAAAGTCCTGCATTCAAATGTTCCTCAAGTAAAAGTATTAAAGTATTATCATCTAAATATAGTGAAAGTAGCGACAGTAAAAGTAGTCATTGTGCAGATTGGTCCATTTCAGAATAATAAAGCTCCAACTCTCCTCGTCTCTCTCTGAGTCCTGACTCTCCATTGCTACAGAAGTTTCCCTTACAAATATAATAATGATTTATTTTTTAATAGTCACACTCGATTTCGCCGATTTTCTTGTTGCCCCAGCTGGTCGACTCCTCTTTTAGCAGAAACAAAGGCTACATTAATGTATTAAATCGATGTTAATCCATGTGTGTGGATGTGGAATTAACGGACGTGACGTTGTGCGATTGCGTTGCCAGGCAACAGCTTCGGTTCATGTTAATTTACAAACTCTTCAACTAGAACCCTAGTTATATTTAAAAACATTTTAGAAGGCCTCACGAAATACTTTAATGTAAATTAAAATGTAAATGTGAAGGAATGTGTGTATAACAAAATACATCCGTCATAAACATAAACCTTGAACCCTTGAACCTTGAACAATACCGGAAACAGACGTAGGCAAGATCCTCAGCTCGATGATTGGATGGTTTAGCCGCAATGCACGCTGGGATATGGTGTTTATGTGATGTGAAATCCGAAAACATTTTTAAAAATAAAATAATACTTTATTCCGAGTGTGCTTGCTTTTCTCTTTGAAAGTCATCACATAACGGCATTGTAATACACGGTTCGGCTGCATTAAATATTACATATATGCCGTAGTTCTCTATTTATAGAGCCCTGATGAGAAACATCAGGGCTTTGTTCTAGACAAACAGGAAGAACTGCCGCCAAAACTGAAAACGTGACGTGGATCATAAATATATCAGCAATTAAACAACATCTTACATTTCTTTTCACACAATACGTCTCCTTGCAGTATCAACACTAATTCGGCTGACTTTTATATTTGATCCAATTGGTAGATAGGCTGTATTTACACCATAACGGTGCACAGCTGATAGAAAGGACACCTAGTGGTTAAAGCACGTTATTGAATTTATTATTTTATTATTAGATATTAATAGGAGGACGTGCAAAACAGACAAACTAATAAGGCTTTATTTAAACATTAAAGAATACTTTAGGTTAAGGTCTTCTTTTGAATAAGAAAAAAGCTTTGGGGTATAGAAGAAGAATATGGAGGGATGAAACCCTCTTTAATGGTCACACATGCAGAGCACACAGCACACACAGTGAATTTGTATCTACAGATAAATATTAAGCCTGACAAAGTACTTAACGTCTAATATATTGCTTTCCTGCAATGTTAACTATGTTTAAGCACTTATTTTAACTGATATTATACATAATGTATTATACTCTTATAAGATGTATGTAGATAGTATAAGAAATGTGCAGAATATGACAGTTTAATGGTGGAGGTATACACACATATTGATAGATGTCTTGTAATGCACTGTTGAGGAACCTGCGACCCAAGTTTTTCATTCATTGCATAACTACACCGTAGTTGTGTATAATATGATATGTCAATAAACCTTGAAAATCTTGAAATCTTGAAAGGGATGTGCAAAATAGTCATTATATACAGTCTTTAATTAACTATTAGTAGAGAATAACGAGTAATGAATATACTTTATAGGGATCCTATTAATATCTAATAATAAAAATAATAATTCAATAACGTGCTTTAACCACTAGGTGTCACTTTCTATCAGCTGTGCACCGTTATGGTGTAATACAGCCTATCTACCGAATTAGTGTTGATACTGCAAGGAGACGTATTGTGTGAAAAGAAATGTAAGATGTTGTTTAATTGCTGATATATTTATGATCCACGTCACGTTTTCAGTTTTGGCGGCAGTTCTTCCTGTTTGTCTAGAACAAAGCCCTGATGTTTCTCATCAGGGCTCTATAAATAGAGAACTACGGCATATATGTAATATTTAATGCAGCCGAACCGTGTATTACAATGCCGTTATGTGATGACTTTCAAAGAGAAAAGCAAGCACACTCGGAATAAAGTATTATTTTATTTTTAAAAAATGTTTTCGGATTTCACATCACATAAACACCATATCCCACGTGCATTGCGGCTAAACCATCCAATCATCGAGCTGAGGATCTTGCCTACGTCTGTTTCCGGTATTGTTCAAGGTTCAAGGGTTCAAGGTTTATGTTTATGACGGATGTATTTTGTTATACACACATTCCTTCACATTTACATTTTAATTTACATTAAAGTATTTCGTGAGGCCTTCTAAAATGTTTTTAAATATAACTAGGGTTCTAGTTGAAGAGTTTGTAAATTAACATGAACCGAAGCTGTTGCCTGGCAACGCAATCGCACAACGTCACGTCCGTTAATTCCACATCCACACACATGGATTAACATCGATTTAATACATTAATGTAGCCTTTTTTCTGCTAAAAGAGGTGTCGACCAGCTGGGGCAACAAGAAAATCGGCGAAATCGAGTGTGACTATTAAAAAATAAATCATTATTATATTAATATTGACAATAACAACCGACCGTCGTGGTAGAGCATTTGCTTGGCATTTCCGGGTATTTCTACTGGTTGGGCCATGTTAACAATACCGTGTAACTGTCACGTTTGAAGGGACGAAATCGTGACATCTTCACGTCTCCCAGCATGGTAAATCGTCACATGTTCACGTCTTGCCGTGATACCGGGTTGTCAGGTGTATATCAGTATGTAGTGACTCTACTTTAAAGAGTCCTCTCCTGCTGATGTTCAGGTGTATATCAGTATGTAGTGTCTCTACTTTAAAGAGTCCTCTCCTGCTGATGTTCAGGTGTATATCAGTATGTTGTGCCTCTACTTTAAAGAGTCCTCTCCTGCTGATGTTCAGGTGTATATTAGTATGTAGTGTCTCTACTTTAAAGAGTCCTCTCCTGCTGATGTTCAGGTGTATATCAGTATGTTGTGCCTCTACTTTAAAGAGTCCTCTCCTGCTGATGTTCAGGTGTATATCAGTATGTAGTGTCTCTACTTTAAAGAGTCCTCTCCTGCTGATGTTCAGGTGTATATCAGTATGTAGTGTCTCTACTTTAAAGAGTCCTCTCCTGCTGATGTTCAGGTGTATATCAGTATGTTGTGCCTCTACTTTAAAGAGTCCTCTCCTGCTGATGTTCAGGTGTGTTAGCAGAGTAAGCATAACTTCATTGCTGTTTAGCATCCAAATAAGCGGAGGAATAACGAAGCATCAGAGACAGTGGCATTTCATTCAACGGACACTCCCATTGGAGGCGTGGCTTTATTTATACCCATCATTGAACTTTGACCTGGTTCCCTATTGGCTTCCAGTCGCACAACAAATAACAAACACAAATTGGTAACACATTTACCTGAATGTTAACAAGGTGTATATCAGTATGTAGTGTCTCTACTTTAAAGAGTCCTCTCCTGCTGATGTTCAGGTTCATATCAGTATTGTCTCTACTTTAAAGAGTCCTCTCCTGCTGATGTGCAGGTGTATTTCAGTATGTAGTGTCTCTACTTTAAAGAGTCCTCTCCTGCTGATGTTCAGGTGTATATCAGTATGTAGTGTCTCTACTTTAAAGAGTCCTCTCCTGTGATGTTCAGGTGTATATCAGTATGTAGTGTCTCTACTTTAAAGAGTCCTCTCCTGCTGATGTTCAGGTGTATATCAGTGCGTAGTGTCTCTACTTTAAAGAGTCCTCTCCTGCTGATGTTCAGGTGTATATCAGTATGTAGTGTCTCTACTTTAAAGAGTCCTCTCCTGATGATGTTCAGGTGTATATCAGTATGTAGTGTCTCTACTTTAAAGAGTCCTCTCCTGCTGATGTTCAGGTATATCAGTGCGTAGTGTCTCTACTTTAAAGAGTCCTCTCCTGCTGATGTAAATGTATAATTGTTGTACGCACTACAGGTGAATTGGGTAACCCCCCCCCCCGCCCCCGACTTCATTACTGACATAAACACATTCACTTTGTTTGTATCTGAAGTTTTCCTTTATTCCTTGGTGGTCCGTCCAAGGTCTTCTTCCTCCTCGTTCCTCAGCCTTCCTTGCTCTCCTCCCTGACTCACTGAGACGAACCAGGAAACACTTTGTTCCTCTTCCTCACTGCAGAGAGACAGACGGACTGAAAAACAGACGATCAGATTCACCTTCAGACCAAACTAACAACTTCCTCTGAGTTCAGCTACAGGAGAGAAAAGTGGAAACTACAACACTGCTGCTTCAACCTGCGGACCCTCCCCCCCTGAAGGTGAGTCTCCAAACAACACTCACAGTGAATTTCAGTGAAGTCAGTAGAGGAGGGGGAGGGGAGCCATGACTGACTGTACTTCCTGTCTGCTGTGTTTCAGCTTCACTCAGAGACAACATGGCTTCCAGGTTAGAGGAAGATCTCTGCTGTCCGGTCTGTCAGGAAGTCTTTAGAGATCCTGTTCTTCTGTCCTGTAGCCACAGCTTCTGTAAAGCCTGTCTGCAGACCTGGTGGAGAGAGAAACCAACACGAGAGTGTCCAGTCTGTAAGACAAGATCTTCAAGAAGGAATCCCCTTGTAACCTGTCTTTAAAGAACCTGTGTGAGACCTTCTTATTGGAGAGAGATCAGAGATCTCCAGAGGCTCTCTGCAGTCTGCACTCTGAGAAACTCAGACTCTTCTGTCTGGACCATCAGCAGCCAGTGTGTCTCGTCTGCAGAGATTCAAGAACACACACCAACCACAGATTCAGACCCATCGATGAAGCTGCACAGGATCTCAGAGAGGAGCTCCAGAAATCTCTGCAGCCCTTTCAGGAGAAACTGAAGCTCTTTGAAGAAGTTCAAGTGAAGTTTGATCAAACAGCAGGACACATGAAGGTCCAGGCTCAACACACAGAGACGCAGATTAAGGAGCAGTTTAAGAAGCTTCACCAGTTTCTAGAAGAGGAAGAGGAGGCCAGGATGGCTGCACTGAGGGAGGAAGAGGAGCAGAAGAGGAGGATGATGAAGGAGAAGATGGAGGCTGTGAGCAGAGAGATAGCAGCTCTTTCACACACAGTCAGAGCCACAGAGGAGGAGCTGAGAGCTGAAGACGTCTCCTTCCTGCACAACTACAAGGCTGCAGTGGAGAGGCTGCAGCGCCCCCTGCTGGAGGATCCACAGCTGCCCTCAGGAGCTCTGATAGACCAGGCCAAACACCTGGGCAACCTCAGCTTCAACATCTGGAGCAAGATGAAGGACATGGTGTCCTACTCTCCTCTCATCCTGGACCCAAACACTGCTGGTCCAAACCTCGTCCTGTCTGAAGATCTGACCAGAGTGAGAGGAGGAGGAGAGAGACAGAAACTTCCTGATAATCCAGAGAGGTTTGATAAACACTACTCTGTCCTGGGCTCTGAGGGCTTTAACTCAGGGACTCACAGCTGGGATGTCCAGGTTACAGACCGTACATACTGGTTTCTGGGTGTGTCAGCAGAGTCTGACCAGAGGAAGGGATTCATACTGTCTGGATTATGGAGAATATGTTTCTATGAAGGTAAATACTCAGCATGTTCACCACCAGCTCCACCCACTCCTCTCAGCCTGCAGAAGGAGCTCCAGAGGGTCAGAGTGAATCTGGACTGGAACAGAGGAAAGTTGTCGTTCTCTGATCCTGACACTAACACACACATACACACCTTCACACACACTTTCACTAAGAGGCTGTTTCCATACTTTAACGCTCTGGAGGAAGTGAAGATATTACCACTGAAGGTGTGTGTGACAGTGGATCATCGCATTTAATTCTCTGATAATCATAATTTCCATTACAATATAAAATAGGCCTTGACAACAGTCCAACAAATCCAAACAATGATGCAAAAACTCAAATAAAAGAATAAACGACTTCTTTCTTTAACGGTTATAATCTCTGTCTTGACTGTCTCTTAAAAGGCAGGTGCCGTGGGAAATGTAGTCTTTTTAAAGTCTCTTGACTACAGAACTCACCATTAGGGTGACAATATTTCCCCTTTTTCTACTAAAACCAAAGCCTGGCTGTAGCATTAGTCTTTTCATAATGTTGTGGCATCCCAGTGAAATCACTTTTGTATTAATACAAAAATAAGAATACACATATTCAATTTCTAAGGAGCTTTATTGGCATCACCATATCAAACAACTTCTACAGATTCAAGGTGAAATAAGAGTTTGAGAAATAAAAAAAACTCAGTCATGCAAAAAAAGAATGTGACAACGTGATACATCAACAACAGAAAAAGAAAAACCAGTGTTCCTGAACGCAGCACACCGAACGAGATTTGATCACGTGAACACAGAGGTTCCACGATATTTAAGGAGGAGGCGAACAGGGTTTATTTCCCACACGCAGCCGGAGCAGGAGCACTGAAAGCGGCATGGAGGAGGACAGCTAGCCCCCCGGAGAACCAGCAGCAGCCTCGGACTCTCAGGTGAGTGTTCAACGCTTCATCCGGGGAAAAAGAACTTTAAAACTAAACTAAAAACACGAGGAGAGGAAACAGGAAATACGAGAAGCGTTTTATTTCGAAAGTCAAAGAAACGTTCCTCTGTTTGCTCCGGGTCTACTGGTCTGAATTGTGAGCATGATTTATTTAAAGTTGAATGTGAAACCTTCTTTTAAAAATAATGACGGTAAATAATTGTGCATTGGGAGCACGTGGCTGTGTAGTACATTTGAAATGAAGTCACGTGTGTACACCGAAAAAGACCTATAGCTAAAATCAACCAAAACAAGGTAAACATTTAACTTTTATATAATATTTATAACAATGCATCAAATACTGAGGTGGTATAAGTACTCAGATCTGGTACTTGAGTAAAAGTAGAAGTACTCAGATCTTGTACTTGAGTAAAAGTAGAAGTACTCAGATCTTGTACTTGAGTAAAAGTAGAAGTACTCAGTTCTTGTACTTGAGTAAAAGTAGAAGTACTCAGATCTTGTACTTGAGTAAAAGTAGAAGCACTCAGATCTTGTACTTGAGTAAAAGTAGAAGTACTCAGATCTTGTACTTGAGTAAAAGTAGAAGTACTCAGTTCTTGTACTTGAGTAAAAGTAGAAGCACTCAGATCTTGTACTTGAGTAAAAGTAGAAGTACTCAGATCTTGTTCTTGAGTAAAAGTAGAAGTACTCAGATCTTGTTCTTGAGTAAAAGTAGAAGTACTCAGATCTGGTACTTGAGTAAATCAAATCAAGTTTTATTTATATAGCACATTTAAAAGCGATTTTTGGTCGAGCCAAAGTGCTGTACATGTAATAAAACATATTACTACAATCACAATAAAAGACAATAAATTACAACAGATATATAAAAAACACAGGGAATAGTCAGGAGTCGTGCTCCGCTCTGACTAGAAGGCCAGGGAGAAGAAGTGAGTCTTTAGTGAGGATCTAAAAACCCCTAGGGTCTGGGCCGACCTCACATGGAGGGGCAGAGTGCTCCAGAGCCTGGGGCCAGCTGCTGCGAAGGCTCGGTGACCTCGGGTTTTGAGCCTGGTCTTGGGCACTATCAGCAGCAGCTGGTCAGCAGACCTTAAAGCTCTGGCTGGGGTGTAGCGCTGGAGGAGTTCGGCTATATAGGCCGGAGCCAGCCCATTTAGGGCTTTGAAAACAAATAAAAGGATTTTAAAATCAATTCGGAACCGAATTGGAAGCTCAGATCTTGTACTTGAGTAAAAGTAGAAGTACTCAGATCTTGTACCTGAGTAAAAGTAGAAGTACTCAGATCTTGTACTTGAGTAGAAGTACTCAGATCTTGTACTTGAGTAAAAGTAGAAGTACTCAGATCTTGTACCTGAGTAAAAGTAGAAGTACTCAGATCTTGTACTTGAGTAAAAGTAGAAGTACTCAGATCTTGTACCTGAGTAAAAGTAGAAGTACTCAGATCTTGTACCTGAGTAAAAGTAGAAGTACTCAGATCTTGTTCTTGAGTAAAAGTAGAAGTACTCAGATCTTGTACTTGAGTAAAAGTAGAAGTACTCAGATCTTGTAGTAAAAGTACTCAGATCTTGTACTAAAAGTACTCAGATCTTGTACTTGAGTAAAATAGAAGTACTCAGTTCTTGTACTTGAGTAAAAGTAGAAGTACTCAGATCTTGTAGTAAAATACTCAGATCTTGTACTAAAAGTACTCAGATCTTGTACTAAAAGTACTCAGATCTTGTACTAAAAGTACTCAGATCTTGTACTTGAGTAAAAGTAGAAGTACTCAGTTCTTGTACTTGAGTAAAAGTAGAAGTACTCAGATCTTGTACTTGAGTAAAAGTAGAAGTACTCAGATCTTGTACTTGAGTAAAAGTAGAAGTACTCAGATCTTGTACCTGAGTAAAAGTAGAAGTACTCAGATCTTGTACTTGAGTAAAAGTAGAAGTACTCAGATCTTGTACTTGAGTAAAAGTAGAAGTACTCAGATCTTGTACTTGAGTAAAAGTAGAAGTACTCGGATCTTGTACCTGAGTAAAAGTAGAAGTACTCAGATCTTGTACTTGAGTAAAAGTAGAAGTACTCAGAACTTGTAGTTGAGTAAAAGTAGAAGTACTCAGAACTTGTACTTGAGTTAAAGTAGAAGTACTCAGAACTTGTAGTTGAGTAAAAGTAGAAGTACTCAGAACTTGTACTTGAGTTAAAGTAGAAGTACTCAGATCTTGTACTTGAGTAAAAGTAGAAGTACCAGAGTGTAGGAATACTCTGTTTCAGTAAAAGTCCTGCATTCAAAATGTTCCTCAAGTGAAAGTATAAAAGTATTCTCATCAAAATATAGTGAAAGTAGCGACAGTAAAAGTAGTCGTTGTGCAGATTGGTCCATTTCAGAATATATATGATATGTTTTATAATGATTGATCATGAAAGTGTTCTCAAAGCTGGTAAAGGAGCAGCTAGTCTGAATGGCTTTGTATACTGCAGGGTAGCTTGAGGATTTACTCCAGGTGGAACTAAAGTCTGATTTAACACTTGATTAGATTTCACATCATTCATCCAGATCTACATCACTGCACGGCACGTAAACATCCATTCATTTATATGTAAAGTTTCTGTACTGGTTAGTTATAATCGTAATATAAACGTTCTTAGCAAAATAAATCAAACTTTATATTGCACAATCATTTAAAACCTTTGAATGTTTCTACGTTTTTATTTGTACAACATGTTGTGGCTTATTCACATACAGTAAAATAACACAATTTACATTTCATGATCTCAAAGCTTCTTCGTCCAAACAGCTGTAATCCTGCTGATGAGAAACACACACGTTTATGTAAAAATGTACTAAAATTCAAACTTACAAAGAAGAAAACTATCAAAAATAGAGTTCTTTAATATACATTGATGTGAATAATATGTATTAGTTACAAGGCAGTTATTAATAAGCTTTACATTATAATGTCCATTTAATGTGTGCGTCTCCACTGAAGTCCATATCCATAAATACATGTTTAAACAAAGGGCAAACTTTAGTCTTCTGTCATTAATTATATATAGTTGACATGTTTCTGTCTGGGAGTGAGACCTAATACCGGATTCTAGCTTGTTAGTTTTGCACATTTAGGCCCAGTTCCAAACCGCCCCCTACACACTCTGTAATAAAGGCCCAATTGCAGTTACAAACAGTTCCAACATGTACTGATAAACTGCACAACAAGATTTAACATCGACTACAGATGTTAACAACCAGGGGCGCCGCTTGCGAACAGGCAAGGCAGGCAACTGCTTGGGGCCCCGGACCAGAAGGGGGCCCCCAAAGAAGGTAGATTAAGAAGGTCCACAGCAACGACAACATGAAACACCCTTTAATTTACTGCAACGACATGTCGGGAAACCCCTCAAGTAAAATGCTGCTTCTTATCTTAAGTTTCGTTGCTTTGCTCCGCTCCAAGGGGGGGGGGGGGGGGGGGGGGGGTGCTGAAAAGATGGTTCGAGGGGCCCCCCAGTGAATGTTTGCCTAGGGCCCCCACATACTCTAGAATCGCCACTGTTAACAACTTCATGGTTACCTCGTATTGTTTTCAAACTTAGGATCATATACTCGTGTGTAGTTTAGAAAACATATAGACGTTTACAAAGAAACGCCATTCAAGATTTTGGGGAGTTTTCTCTTTGTTATTCTTTGTCCAAGAGATGCTCATTCGAAACCGTTGTTATACGAAAAGTTATGGCATTTCCCTCCATCTGGAAGACATCGTAACAACGGTTTCAAATCAGCATCTCTTGGACAAAAAGAAGAACAAAAATAAATCCTCAGAAAGTCACATTTACCGTTTTCTAGACTCAACACGGGAACATGATCCTGATCCTTAAAAACAATACGAGGTAACACACACAGCGTTGAGTCGGTCAGGTGGAGCAGCAGGTGAAGTCAGCCTCGCTGTTGGGTAGGGTGTAGGGGCGGTTTGGAACAGGGCCTTCATCTCAGCTATTTCACTGGTTGTATAAAAGGTTACAGAAATCATCCCTTCTTTGTTCCAAAACTGATTTAACGACACAGTCCCCTCCAAAGCTGCTGGAACAGCGACGCCAATTGCTTTATTTTTGCTTTACACTGAAAACAATTGGCATCAAAAGATGAAGATGAGACAAAAGGCTTTTAGTTCCAGGTATTTACATCCAGGTAAATTCCTCTTTTGATGTCAAACCCAATTGTTTTCAGTGTACTGCAAACATAAAGCAAATGGCGTCGCTGTTCCAGTAGCTTTGGAGGGGACTGTATGTCCTCTTCATGTGCTGGACCTGTTGTCCCTGAGCAGTGTCTCTGTCCTTCAGGGCTCTACAGAGGCCCCTCGGGGGGGTTGTGCCTCCTCACCCGGGCCTTCCTGCTCTCCTGCTTCAGCTTCAGCGCTCTGAGTTTCTGCTGCCGGCGTTTCTCCCGGTACCAGAGCTGCTCGCAGTACTCGTCCATGCTCAGACTGTTGGTATGCAGCTCCTTGTAGTTTTTCAGAGGACCCAGGAACCCCCTGCCGATTGGGACGCTGCCCGGCTGGTTGGGGCTGAGGTTCTGCTGGAAGTGGGTCTACTACTTATTTTTCTGACGTCTTTTTACTTTTACTTCTTACATTTTGAACCCAAATACCTGTACTTTCTACTTCTTCCATGTTGAACCCAAATACCTGTACTTTCTACTTCTTACATGTTGAACCCAAATACCTGTACTTTCTACTTCTTACATTTTGAACCCAAATACCTGTACTTTCTACTTCTTACATGTTGAACACAAATACCTGTACTTTCTACTTCTTACATGTTGAACCCAAATACCTGAACTTTCCACTTCTTCCATGTTCCAAACAGGCTGGTTCCTTTAGTCTGAATGTGTGTTTGGTGGCGTGATCATTATTATTTAGAGTCATTGCGTGCCTATTGATTTGAACACGATCCGTGTATCCATCATTTCCTGGTCTTCTCTAAAGAAGAGGGACCAATGAAAACGTTGCCGTTGTTCAGCATGGAAACATTCATTAGCTAACAATGACATTATTGTTCTATTAATATAAAGGGAGGTCAGGTACTCTTTAAAACAGCTGCTAGTTATGGGTACTTTTTACTGAAGTACATTTCAAAGCCCATACTTCTTTACTTTTACTTGAGTAAGAAGTTTAGTCAGTACTTCTACTTTTACCAGAGTATTTTTAAACACGAGTATCTGTACTTCTACTTGAGTACAGGATGAGTACCTTGGTCCTCTCTGGCTGCAGGGTGCTGCTGGACAGCACGTGGAGCTGGTACCGGGCCAGGACCTGGCTGTAGGAGCGCTCCAGGCTGGAGCAGGCGTAGAGGCCGGAGTCAGAGACCTGCAGGCGCTGAACCAGCAACCCTCGATTCAGATAGAGGGAGCGGCCGCTGTCAGGAAGCAGCTGAGGAGGGAGGGAGGATCAACAGATGAGAGGATGATGATGATGAAGCTGACTTTCACACATACGCATTTTTTACTGTGAGCATGGCAATCCGTTTGAGTATTTATTCCTTATCCTCGATATCTGACAGAGGGTGAGTTTGCGCTGACATTTTTTCTGTTGACCGTTTTGGTCCTCAGTTATTGTGTGTTTGATTTTGTTTATTAAATATCAACAACCGTTTCTTAAACTTCAGTTTGGACTTTCTCATTGAAAACGCGTCACAGCATGAAGCCAAACTTAGCCTCTTGGAGGCTCAAATTGAAATGGGAATTGAGCCGCCACAATAATTATAAAGTTGTCTGACTTTCTCACGTGCAAATTTAAAGGTCCTTTGTCATGTTTTCCGGTTATTACCAGTCACCTTGTGTGTTATGTAGGTTTTTATGCATGTAAACGGTCTGCAGAGTCACAAACCCTCAAAGCTCACCCTGTAGCGAGTAAAACTCTAACATAGAAAATTCCTCCCCGAAACGCCTCGTTGGAGATTTCTCAGTTTCTTTCTTTGCTCCACGAATTGGTCCGTTTGTTTCCGTGACGAGCTGACGTCAGCTCGTACCCAGAACCAAATGGACCAATCCGTGGAGCCGTTACGTTACGTCCGCGGAGCCGTTACGTTAAAGTGCTTGTGACACCATCCCACCTATTGTTGTGCAATGCAATGTTGGGCTACTAGTCATCTCGAACCATCAGTTTAAAAATGAATTTGCGATACCGTATTGATAAATATCAATAATTTCGAATATCGCGGGAAAAGTCCTTCACTCAGTTTCCTTTTTCGGGACGAAGGCGGAAGTGCGTCACAAAGGGCCATATTTATTCTGCTCCCATTGAGCCAGACAGGGACAGAAGGGATTTGTCACGCGTAGAGATGGTTCGACGATGCGTTGTGTCTGGCTGTTCCAATACAGCAAATGAGGAACTTAACATCAGCATACATAGCTTTCCAACGGATGTCAAGCGTCAGCGCACATGGGAGAAAAACGTGCAGAACACAAGGGCTGGCTGGTCTGTGATGAACCCCACATCGACCTACATATGCAGCGCCCACTTTCTGGCCGAGAATTTCGAGGAAAGGCCTTTGTTGATGGCTGAAACTGGGATTTTAGTGAGAGAGGAGGGGCCGGCGCAAATGATACATTGAGTCGCCATGGTTTCAGGCACAGGAAACACATGGACTATGCTCTCAGTAAACACGAATGCAGCACAGCTCATGCAATAGCTATGGAGAGAAATACAAACTACAGACAGTGCGTGAAATCTGACCATGGATCTATCCTCCATCAACTACTCAACCCAGAGGGCCGACAGGGAGAGATCATTGAGAAAAATCGGGAACACAGGTAAAGTTTTACTGACATCATTCTCACATACAAATCAGCAAAGCTTCTGTGTGTGAAACAGTATCTGCTTTAGTATGAAACGTACCTTCAGCTCATGAAATCAGAAGGAAGTAGACAATGAAAATAAATAAAATAGTTTACAAACCATTCCACATTGTTCAAGCGTTGTAGATCGAGAGGTATCTCGCGATCGTCGGGGGGGTTGTCGTCTCCACTGTCCGACTCGGAGTTAATTTCATCCGATTCAGAGGCATATGGTCAATATCGTCTACGAGGCTATCACTATCAGATGCTTCATCCTCATATGAGCTCTCAGACACATTCAAAATTAAACTACAATCGCTGTCGGAGCTTGCTGCTGTGTGCGCCATCGTTTGTTTGCATACAGATACTGGACTCCGGAAGCGTTCGTCTTCCCTCTGTGACGCGGCACACCTTTTCGCGGGAGTTTAAGAATCCCAGAGCAGACCCAGAGAAGATCCAGAATATGGTCACATTGAAGGGCAGATTAACGGTTATCAAAGTACACATTTTCAAAAATCACTTCAGTAACGGTTTCAAGGGGACATTATTTACTGAAATTAATGGTTTGGATGATGGGGGAAAACCGTGTCACAAGCACTTTAAGTCCAATTAAGTTTTAAGGAGGGACTTTTAAAGTAAAGGAAAAAATTCAAAGTTCAAACTAACAGAGAACGTGGACTTTTTGCGCATTTTCAGTTTAAATTCCTATGTTTTGTAATATTTTGATTCTATTATATTATATATATATATATATATAGTATTGTTTTATTCTAGTATAAGATTTAGTTTATGGGTTATAAGCAGGGGTTAAATTGTGCCGGGACTCATCCCCGGCACATAGGACGATGCTCTGACGTCATCACCCTCGCTCATTTGTCATTTGTTTAGCCATATGTTAAAACATCTCTCGTTCTTAATATAGACTTTATTTAGGGTCGATATATATAGATATATATAGAGATGTACTATCGCAAAAGTATTCTCCGTCGGGGCTTCCTGCAACAACACCACGCCGTTATCGTGATTCTGATTGGCCAGAAGACATTATCAAAGATGTTTTATTAAGAAGACGATCACTACGTGACAAAAGTTTTCAAAACCGTTTCTAGTCTTCGGTAATTTCCAGACAAGTGGCTACTGAAATCAATCTTACTAACTGCTGTCTGTGCAATTTACTCCGCGAGTTGGCGGACTTTATTTTGCTTACTTTAACATCATTTTTCATGGTGGGGCTAAAGTGGGGCTAAGCCATTTCTTGGTATGGCTGTAGCCTACCCCAGCCATACCCTGGCGCCGCCACTGCATATTACACAGATTATGCACGGCTGCAGCAGCAATAACCATAAAATAATAATTAAAATACCACAAACATGATATTGACCAGTATACAGATTATGCACATGATTTTGCAGATTTAGCGTTTTTAGAGAGAAAAAATTCCGAGATACGTTTTTGCGCCATGTCAGTGACTTGTGTGTTGTGCGTCACGTTAAAAGTAGCCGACTAAAATCTAACAAACTTCTTTTTTATTTTTCTTCCCTGAAGCAAAATTATTTATTATATAGTTTTAGATTATCATTTGAATAATAACATATAATATAAAACATAATCTCAGGCACAATGAAATTAAATATATATAAAATTAAAATAAAATAAATTTCCTGACAGGGGAGCTCCGCACCGCCTGACTGCCGCTAGGGGGTGCTGCAGCGCCCTCAGCACCCCCCTTCCCGCGCCCCTGTGTGTGTGTGTGTGTGGACTGGAGAAGGAATCAACAGCAGCGTCCGACATGGCTGCTCCAACGTTACAACAGCCCAGTTTCCTGCTGGTGAGTCTTCATCACATCATTGATCAATATGTTTTATTGTCATACAGAATAACAAGCAGTTGCACTGACAAATGAAATTCGTACCTTTAGCTCAACACACTTACATATTAAGAAACTATACAAACAATCAAACATGTAAGATAAAAACCAGCGTATAAGAAAATGTAAATTAGAAACTGAATTCCTGTCCCAGAATAAAAGTGCATGATAAAAAAAAACAAGACATATAAACAGCAGGGTAGAGTATGTTGTGTATAAATATGCATAAGATTACATAACAGTATGAATGTAACCGAATGGGTGCATGTGTAAAACAATATAGTGTTGATGATCGTTTCTGTCGTGGATCAAGAACTGGCACAACTAATGCTGCCGTCGTTTCAAATTTCACCCAAAATCTGAGTTATTAACATCAAAACTGCACCAAAGATATGAAAACGTGTTTCTTTTGCTAACATATCTTAATTAGAAATAGTTTATAAGCAACCTAAGCTACTCATAAATGACAACAAGTGTTTGAACTCACTTTTGAAGTGTTATACCTTTTGTATTGAATATCCCATTTTAGAATTGTAAGTCATTCTTATTCTGTCAGATCGATAAGCTGATACCTTTTGTCTGAGTAGTGACATCACAGTTCATTTGTTATTTTTAGATAGCATCTCCAGCACAACGTGTCTCCTGTGATTCTCTCAATATCATGAATGTCTCGTGATGTTTCTCCAGGCTAATCTGAGAAACGACTCGACCACCAAACCTCTCCTCCACGGTGCCAGGATCTGGTGAAAATCATCGATGATTATCCTGCAAAGGTACAGAGAACCCCCCCCTCACTCTGCTTTATGTAGAGTTTCTATAACCAGGGGTGCACATAACTGGTACGCTGGTACGCATGCGCGGCAACAATCTGAAATGCGTACCGTCACTTGTGTCACAAAGCGCATTTGCGTACCGACTTGTGAAGCTTTTCCAGAAGGAGGTTAGATCACCGGACGACAGTCGGTCTCCGTGTGCACAGACGGGGCTGCTGCTAACGTCCGTCTGTACAACGGAATTGTGCCAAAACTACGCCACGGCTGCGGAGGGAGACTCCCCCCTTCACTGGAGAACTGCGCTAAAACAGCTGATCACAACGTTCACGCTCTGTGGTCACGAAGTACTCCACTACCCCCGTCGACTTTCCTGACGTACTCCACTAGCACCCAAATCCAAATGTGTGCGATCTAAAAACAACAACAATAATGGAAATAATTGCCTTTGGTACTTGAGTAAAAGTAGAAGTACTCAGATCGTGTACTTGAGTAAAAGTAGAAGTACTTGAGTAAAAGTAGAAGTACTCAGATCGTGTACTTGAGTAAAAGTAGAAGTACTTGAGTAAAAGTAGAAGTACTTAGATATTGTACTTGAGTAAAAGTAGAAGTACTCAGATCTTGTACTTGAGTAAAAGTAGAAGTACTCAGATATTTTACTTGAGTAAAAGTAGAAGAACTTAGATATTGTACTTGAGTAAAAGTAGAAGTACTCAGATCTTGTGCTTGAGTAAAAGTAGAAGTACTGAGTAAAAGTAGAAGTACTTAGATATTGTACTTGAGTAAAAGTAGAAGTACTCAGATCTTGTACTTGAGTAAAAGTAGAAGTACTCAGATCTTTTACTTGAGTAAAAGTAGAAGTACTTAGATATTGTACTTGAGTAAAAGTAGAAGTACTCAGATCTTGTACTTAAGTAAAAGTAGAAGTACTCAGATATTTTACTTGAGTAAAAGTAGAAGTACTCAGATCTTGTTCTTGAGTAAAAGTACAAGTACTCAGATTGTACTTGAGTAAAAGTAGAAGTACTCAGATCCTGTACTTGAGTAAAGTAGAAGTACTCAGATCTTGTACTTGAGTAAAAGTAGAAGAACTCAGATCTTGTACTTGAGTAAAAGTAGAAGTACTCAGATCCTGTACTTGAGTAAAAGTAGAAGTACTCAGATCTTGTACTTGAGTAAAAGTAGAAGTACTTGAGTAAAAGTAGAAGTACTTAGATATTGTACTTGAGTAAAAGTAGAAGTACTCAGATCTTGTACTTGAGTAAAAGTAGAAGTACTCAGATCTTTTACTTGAGTAAAGTAGAAGTACTCAGATCTTGTTCTTGAGTAAAAGTAGAAGTACTCAGATCCTGTACTTGAGTAAAAGTAGAAGTACCAGAGTGTAGGAATACTCTGTTACAGTAAAAGTCCTGCATTCAAAATGTTCCTCAAGTAAAAGTATAAAAGTATTATCATCAAAATATCGTTAAAGTAGTAGTCGTTGTGCAGATTGGTCATTTCAGAATAATATATCTGATATGTTTTAATGATTGATCATGAAAGTGTTCTCAAAGCTGGTAAAGGTGCAGCTAGTTTGAATGACTTTGTATACTGCAGGGTAGCTTGTGGATTTACTCCAGGTGGAACTAAAGTGATTTAACACTTGATTAGATTTCACAAAATTCATCCAGATCTGTGAAGTAACTAAAGGGATTAAATACATGTAGTGGAGTAAAAGTACACCATTTACCTTTGAACTAGAGGAGTAGAAGTGCACAGCATAACATGGAAATACTCAAGTAAAGTACAAGTCCCACCTCTGTCGATACATATATATAATTATTTTGCTGTTTTTATTTTAACCCAGACAATAGGAGATGTTTTAATAATCTGATATACAGTTAGTGTATAAGTATCTGTGACGGCTGGTTCATGAGAAACCATGATCATCTGCAGGTGTGTCCGAACATATAAGGTTAGATTTGGTTATGAAGGATCCTCAGTGATGATTTGTTTTCCTCTCCTCAGATTAGAGATATTCTTCTTAACAGTGACGACAGTGATGATGATGACAATGAAGATGCTTCAGTAGACTCGGACGATTCGTTCAGAACTACTGATGGATCCGGATCATCATTTGAGAACCCCTTTGATTGTGAGTAACAGTAGTATCATTAGTGTCTACTTTAAAGAGTCCTCTCCTGTGATGTTCAGGGTATATCAGTATGTAGTGTCTCTACTTTAAAGAGTCCTCTCCTGCTGATGTTCAGGTGTATATCAGTATGTAGTGTCTCTAATTTAAAGAGTCACTCCTGCTGATATTCAGGTGTATGTCAGTATGTAGTGTCTCTACTTTAAAGAGTCCTCTCCTGCTGATGTTCAGGTGTATATCAGTATAGGTCTCTATTTTAAAGAGTCCTCTCGTGCTGATGTTCAGGTGTATATCAGTGTGTAGTGTCTCTACTTTAAAGAGTCCTCTCTGCTGATGTTCAGGTGTATATCAGTATGTAGTGTCTCTACTTTAAAGAGTCCTCTCCTGCTGATGTTCAGGTGTATATCAGTATGTAGTGTCTCTACTTTAAAGAGTCCTCTCCTGCTGATGTTCAGTTGTTTATCAGTATGTAGTGTCTCTACTTTAAAGAGTCCTCTCCTGCTGATGTCAGGTGTATATCAGTATGTAGTGTCTCTACTTAAAGAGTCCTCTCCTGCTGATGTTCAGGTGTATATCAGTGTGTAGTGTCTCTACTTTAAAGAGTCTCTCCTGCTGATGTTCAGGTGTATATCAGTATGTAGTGTCTCTACTTTAAAGAGACTCTCCTGCTGATGTTCAGGTGTATATCGGTATGTAGTGTCTCTACTTTAAAGAGTGCTCTCCTGCTGATGTTCAGGTGTATATCAGTATGTAGTGTCTCTACTTTAAAGAGTCCTCTCCTGCTGATGTTCAGGTGTATATCAGTGCGTAGTGTCTCTACTTTAAAGAGTCCTCTCCTGCTGATGTAATGTATAATTGTTGTACGCAATACAGGTAAATTGGGTAAACCCCCCCTACCCCCCCCCCCCCCCCCCCCCCCCCCCCCCCCCCCCCACTTCATTACTGACATAAACACATTCACTTTGTTTGTATATGAAGTTTTCCTTTATTCCTTGGTGGTCCGTCCAAGGTCTTCTTCCTCCTCGTTCCTCAGCCTTCCTTGCTGTCCTCCAGAGGAGCTACACCAATCGGCCCTCCAGAGAGTCTTTGAGAATCTGCCGTTGCAATGACGTCCAAGATAATTGATTGATTCACTGAGAAAAGTCCTGCTTTTTAAGATTGATATGCTTGTATTATTAGCATCCAAAGTTCGTATAGATTGGACGAGCTGTAAAAAAAAAAAAGAAGCTAAACGTGCAACAACAAATAAGGTTTGGATTGAGTGTTGATATGCTGAAAGAGATACATGGGTTCAAGTTTATACTGATTTACAATACAAGATTTGTGTTTACAATACACTCTCCATGCCTTCAAGCCAAACATGAATCAGCACTTTAGACTGAGACACTTCCTGTGTTACATGAGAGGAAACAGAGTTCAGCAGAGGAGGCGTGACAGAGCTCCTCCCTGACTCACTGAGACGAACCAGGAAACACTTTGTTCCTCTTCCTCACTGCAGAGAGACAGACGGACTGAAAAACAGACGATCAGATTCACCTTCAGACCAAACTAACAAACTTCCTCTGAGTCAGCTACAGGAGAGAAAAGTGGAAACTACAACACTGCTGCTTCAACCTGCAGACCCTCCCCCCCCTGAACGGAGTCTCCAAACAACACTCACAGTGAATTTCAGTGAAGTCAGTAGAGGAGGGGGGGGGAGCCATGACCAGAGGTTGCGCTAGACTTTTTCGCTGCCCGTCATTTTGACGGACAGGATCGAAACATTTCCGTCAAAATCCAGTAGGCTACTACCCGTCGGCCTTTACACAACTCTGACGAGGGGAGGAGAGAGAGGGCATGCTCGTGAACTGTCAACGGGGGTGGGGTGAAGTGAACTGTTAGCGCCGTGTTATGCATGCCCACTGCACTTCGCGGGAGCGCTCACAGCGTAAAGCCAAAACTCACAGACATTTCAATGATTTGTACGGCAAAGTTAGTTTGGAAACGGCATCATTTCCTTTTTGGCGGGCATGCATAACACGGCATAACACCGGAGCCTCGCTGCGGGGAAACTTTGGCGCTGTTCAGAGTTTGTTCTAATCTGTCAAAATGACGGACTGCTTTCAGATTTTTCCGTCATTGTTAAACAAAATCCGTCATAGACGGAAAATATTCGGTTAACGCGACCTCTGGCCATGACTGACTGTACTTCCTGTCTGCTGTGTTTCAGCTTCACTCAGAGACAACATGGCTTCCAGGTTAGAGGAAGATCTCTGCTGTCCGGTCTGTCAGGAAGTCTTTAGAGATCCTGTTCTTCTGTCCTGTAGCCACAGCTTCTGTAAAGCCTGTCTGCAGACCTGGTGGAGAGAGAAACCAACACGAGAGTGTCCAGTCTGTAAGACAAGATCTTCAAGAAGGAATCCCCCTTGTAACTGGCTTTAAAGAACCTGTGTGAGACCTTCTTATTGGAGAGAGATCAGAGATCTCCAGAGGCTCTCTGCAGTCTGCACTCTGAGAAACTCAGACTCTTCTGTCTGGACCATCAGCAGCCAGTGTGTCTCGTCTGCAGATATTCAACAACACACACCAACCACAGATTCAGACCCATCGATGAAGCTGCACAGGATCTCAGAGAGGAGCTCCAGAAATCTCTGCAGCCCTTTCAGGAGAAACTGAAGCTCTTTGAAGAAGTTAAAGCGAAGTTTGATCAAACAGCAGGACACATGAAGGTCCAGGCTCAACACACAGAGACGCAGATTAAGAAGAAGTTTAAGAAGCTTCACCAGTTTCTAGAAGAGGAAGAGGAGGCCAGGATGGCTGCACTGAGGGAGGAAGAGGAGCAGAAGAGGAGGATGATGGAGGAGAAGATGGAGGCTGTGAGCAGAGAGATAGCAGCTCTTTCACACACAGTCAGAGCCACAGAGGAGGAGCTGAGAGCTGAAGACGTCTCCTTCCTGCACAACTACAAGGCTGCAGTGGAGAGGCTGCAGCGCCCCCTGCTGGAGGATCCACAGCTGCCCTCAGGAGCTCTGATAGACCAGGCCAAACACCTGGGCAACCTCAGCTTCAATATCTGGAGCAAGATGAAGGACATGGTGTCCTACTCTCCTCTCATCCTGGACCCAAACACTGCTGATCCAGACCTCGTCCTGTCTGAAGATCTGACCAGAGTGAGACTAGGAGGAGAGAGACAGAAACTTCCTGATAATCCAGAGAGGTTTAATAAACACTACTCTGTCCTGGGCTCTGAGGGCTTTAACTCAGGGACTCACAGCTGGGATGTCCAGGTTACAGACCGTACATACTGGTTTCTGGGTGTGTCAGCAGAGTCTGACCAGAGGAAGGGATTCATACTGTCTGGATTATGGAGAATATGTTTCTATGAAGGTAAATACTCAGCATGTTCACCATCAGCTCCATCCACTCCTCTCAGCCTGCAGAAGGAGCTCCAGAGGGTCAGAGTGAATCTGGACTGGAACAGAGGAAAGTTGTCGTTCTCTGATCCTGACACTAACACACACATACACACCTTCTCACACACTTTCACTGAGAGGCTGTTTCCATACTTTAACACTGTGGAGGAAGTGAAGATATTACCACTGAAGGTGTGTGTGACAGTGGATCATCGCATTTAATTCTCTGATAATCATCATTTCCATTACAATATAAAATAGGCCTTGACAACAGTCCAACAAATCCAAACAATGATGCAAAACTCAAATAAAAGAATAAACGACTTCTTTCTTTAACGGTTATAATCTCTGTCTTGACTGTCTCTTAAAAGGCAGGTGCCGTGGGAAATGTAGTCTTTTAAAGTCTCTTGACTACAGAACTCACCATTAGGGTGACAATATTTCCCCTTTTTCTACTAAAACCAAAGCCTGGCTGTAGCATTATCTTTTCATAATGTTGTGGCATCCCAGTGTAAATCACTTTTGTATTAATACAAAAATAAGAATACACATATTCAATTTCTAAGGAGCTTTATTGGCATCACCATATCAAACAACTTCTACAGATAAGATGATAAAAAAAACTCAGCCATGCAAAAAAAGAATGTGACAATGTGATACATCAACAACAGAAAAATAAATAAACAACAATAAAAGAAAAAAAAAGAAAAACCAGTGTTCCTGAACGCAGCACACCGAACGAGATTTGATCACGTGAACACACAGGTTTCACGATATTTAAAGGAGGCGAACAGGGTTTATTTCCCACACGCAGCCGGAGCAGGAGCACTGAAAGCGGCATGGAGGAGGACAGCAAGCCCCCCGGAGAACCAGCAGCAGCCTCGGACTCTCAGGTGAGTGTTCAACGCTTCATCCGGGAAAAAAAACTTTAAAACTAAACTAAAAACACGAGGAGAGGAAACAGGAAATACGAGAAGCGTTTTATTTCGAAAGTCAAAGAAACGTTCCTCTGTTTGCTCCGGGTCTACTGGTCTGAATTGTGAGCATGATTTATTTAAAGTTGAATGTGAAACCTTCTTTTAAAAATAATGACGGTAAATAATTGTGCATTGGGAGCACGTGGCTGTGTAGTCCACCCTGTAACAAGTGGCGGCGCCAGATATTTTCTTTTGGGGCGCTGTGGGGTGCTGACGTTTCATAGAGGGTGCTCAAACATTTAGGGTTTCCCATTAATGTACCGGGCGCTACTGTTGAATGTTCTACTGCAACACTCCCCACACGCACATACACAGTACACCCGCGACTGTTACAATGAAGGCTCGATAATCAGCTCACGGCATATAGGTGTAAGCTAGGGTAAAGTGCTATTTTTTTTAAGTGTTTTTTTTAAAATTTATATTGAAGTTAAAAGCATCAATCTGGTGCACTTTGAGAGCAAAATTAAGAGATCTATGGATCAGGGTTTCCGCTAGGATTTTTTCTCGCCGGTCAAATGTCCGGACAGAATTTATTTTACCGGACAAATTTGAAACTTACCGGTCATGTAAGCAGAGTTTCCGTTAGCAGGTAATTACCGGACTATGACCGGATATGCTGATGTTTAAAACTCAGTAATGGGAGTCATTTTTATATTGCTTCAGTTTATAATCGTAACAGATCGAAAAATTCAGATTAATTTTTCAATAAATGATTCCACAAACAACATCATTATTACATTCAAACAAACTACTTGTAGTTGATGAAGTACATTATTCAAAAGTTTACATTAACTTTGAATATTAACACGGGAGAAACAGATCCTCTCTTTTCCCCTCTCTTTATTATTACCGGACATTTTGACCGGCAGGTTTTGAATTTACCGGTTTTTAATCAATTTTACCAGCTAAAAACCGGTAATAACCGGCTAACGGAAACCCTGCTATGGATACCTCTCAACACCCATATGAAACAGAACTGTAAACAGATTTTCTTTTTCTTTATGGATATTTTACGAATCACTCCCCTTTTAAACTGTATTCTTGTTTTACTGTCATAGAGTATTTCATACCTGTTTTTCATTTATGCTCTTATACCTATAATGATCATATAAACGTGTGCCTCGGAAATACTTATTTACATTAATCGTGACCAAACCGTTTGAGACACACTGAGATAACTTAGACTAAAGTTAACTAAACACTGAGAGAGTCCTTTACTTTACCTGAGCTGAGGTTATCTGTGAGACTCAGTCTGACAGGAGAGAGTTCTCCCTCCACCTTGTTGTTGAAAAAGCTCCTTATATCCATTAGCGTAGCTAGCTAGCACCAGATGCTAACCACAACGATCTCTCTCTCTTGCTCGCATATTATTTTAGAATCAATCATTTTTCAAATTATGAATTTCACACATAAAAAATACATACATTTCTTGGGGGTGCTTAGGGGGTGCTATGGCTATCCCAGGGGGAGCTTCAGCACCCCCTAGCGCCCCCCTGGCGCCGCCTATGTGTGTAGTACATTTGAAATGAAGTCACGTGTGTACACCGAAAAAGACCTATAGCTAAAATCAACCAAAACAAGGTAAACATTTAACTTTATATAATATTTATAACAATGCATCAAATACTGAGGTGGTATAAGTACTCAGATCTGGTACTTGAGTAAATGTAGAAGTACTCAGATCTGGTACTTGAGTAAATGTAGAAGTACTCAGATATTGTACTTGAGTAAAGTAGAAGTACTCAGATCTGGTACTTGAGTAAATGTAGAAGTACTCAGATCTTGTACTTGATTAAAAGTAGAAGTACTCAGTTCTTGTACTTGAGTAAAAGTAGAAGTACTCAGATATTGTACTTGAGTAAAAGTAGAAGTACTCAGATCTTGTACTTGAGTAAAAGTAGAAGTACTCAGATATTGTACTTGAGTAAAAGTAGAAGTACTCAGATCTTGTACTTGAATAAAAGTAGAAGTACTCAGATCTTTCTTGAGTAAAAGTAGAAGTACTCAGATCTTGTACTTAAGTAGAAGTACTCAGATCTTGTTCTTGAGTAAAAGTAGAAGTACTCAGATCTGGTACTTGAGTAAATCAAATCAAGTTTTATTTATATAGCACATTTAAAAGCGATTTTTGGTCGAGCCAAAGTGCTGTACATGTAATAAAAACATATTACTACAATCACAATAAAAGACAATAAATTACAACAGATATATAAAAAACACAGGGAATAGTCAGGAGTCGTGCTCCGCTCTGACTAGAAGGCCAGGGAGAAGAAGTGAGTCTTTAGTGAGGATCTAAAAACCCCTAGGGTCTGGGCCGACCTCACATGGAGGGGCAGAGTGCTCCAGAGCCTGGGGCCAGCTGCTGCGAAGGCTCGGTGACCTCGGGTTTTGAGCCTGGTCTTGGGCACTATCAGCAGCAGCTGGTCAGCAGACCTTAAAGCTCTGGCTGGGGTGTAGCGCTGGAGGAGTTCGGCTATATAGGCCGGAGCCAGCCCATTTAGGGCTTTGAAAACAAATAAAAGGATTTTAAAATCAATTCGGAACCGAATTGGAAGCTCAGATCTTGTACTTGATTAAAAGTAGAAGTACTCAGTTCTTGTACTTGAGTCGAAGTACTCAGATCTTGTACTTGAGTAAAAGTAGAAGTACTCAGATCTTGTACTTGAGTAAAAGTAGAAGTACTCAGATCTTGTACCTGAGTAAAAGTAGAAGTACTCAGATCTTGTACCTGAGTAAAAGTAGAAGTACTCAGATCTTGTACTTGAGTAAAAGTAGAAGTACTCAGAACTTGTACTTGAGTAAAAGTAGAAGTACCAGAGTGTAGGAATACTCTGTTACAGTGAAAGTCCTGCATTCAAAATGTTCCTCAAGTAAAAGTATTAAAGTATTATCATCTAAATATAGTGAAAGTAGTCATTGTGCAGATTGGTCCATTTCAGAATAATAAAGCTCCAACTCTCCTCGTCTCTCTCTGAGTCCTGACTCTCCATTGCTACAGAAGTTTCCCTTACAAATATAATAATGATTTATTTTTTAATAGTCACACTCGATTTTGCCGATGTTCTTGTTGCCCCAGCTGGTCGACGCCTCTTTTAGCAGAAACAAAGGCTACATTAATGTATTAAATCGATGTTAATCCATGTGTGTGGATGTGGAATTAACGGACGTGACGTTGTGCGATTGCGTTGCCAGGCAACAGCGTCGGTTCATGTTAGTTTACAAACTCTTCAACTAGAACCCTAGTTATATTTAAAAACATTTTAGAAGGCCTCACGAAATACTTTAATGTAAATCAAAATGTAAATGTGAAGGAATGTGTGTATAACAAAATACATCCGTCATAAACATAAACCTTGAACCCTTGAACCCTTGAACAATACCGGAAACAGACGTAGGCAAGATCCTCAGCTCGGTGATTGGATGGTTTAGCCGCAATGCATGCTGGGATATGGTGTTTATGTGATGTGAAATCCGAAAACATTTAAAAAAAATAAAATAATACTTTATTCCGAGTGTGCTTGCTTTTCTCTTTGAAAGTCATCACATCACGGCATTGTAATACACGGTTCGGCTGCATTAAATATTACATATCTGCCGTAGTTCTCTATTTATAGAGCCCTGATGAGAAACATCAGGGCTTTGTTCTAGACAAACAGGAAGAACTGCCGCCAAAACTGAAAACGTGACGTGGATCATAAATATATCAGCAATTAAACGACATCTTACATTTCTTTTCACACAATACGTCTCCTTGCAGTATCAACACTAATTCGGCTGACTTTTATATTTGATCCAATTGGTAGATAGGCTGTAGTTACACCATAACGGTGCACAGCTGATAGAAAGGGACACCTAGTGGTTAAAGCACGTTATTGAATTCTATTATTTTATTAATAAAATATTTCATTACTGACATAAACACATTCACTTTGTTTGTATCTGAAGTTTTCCTTTATTCCTTGGTGGTCCGTCCAAGGTCTTCTTCCTCCTCGTTCCTCAGCCTTCCTTGCTCTCCTCCCTGACTCACTGAGACGAACCAGGAAACACTTTGTTCCTCTTCCTCACTGCAGAGAGACAGACGGACTGAAAAACAGACGATCAGATTCACCTTCAGACCAAACTAACAACTTCCTCTGAGTTCAGCTACAGGAGAGAAAAGTGGAAACTACAACACTGCTGCTTCAACCTGCGGACCCTCCCCCCCTGAAGGTGAGTCTCCAAACAACACTCACAGTGAATTTCAGTGAAGTCAGTAGAGGAGGGGGAGGGGAGCCATGACTGACTGTACTTCCTGTCTGCTGTGTTTCAGCTTCACTCAGAGACAACATGGCTTCCAGGTTAGAGGAAGATCTCTGCTGTCCGGTCTGTCAGGAAGTCTTTAGAGATCCTGTTCTTCTGTCCTGTAGCCACAGCTTCTGTAAAGCCTGTCTGCAGACCTGGTGGAGAGAGAAACCAACACGAGAGTGTCCAGTCTGTAAGACAAGATCTTCAAGAAGGAATCCCCCTTGTAACCTGTCTTTAAAGAACCTGTGTGAGACCTTCTTATTGGAGAGAGATCAGAGATCTCCAGAGGCTCTCTGCAGTCTGCACTCTGAGAAACTCAGACTCTTCTGTCTGGACCATCAGCAGCCAGTGTGTCTCGTCTGCAGAGATTCAAGAACACACACCAACCACAGATTCAGACCCATCGATGAAGCTGCTCAGGATCTCAGAGAGGAGCTCCAGAAATCTCTGCAGCCCTTTCAGGAGAAACTGAAGCTCTTTGAAGAAGTTCAAGTGAAGTTTGATCAAACAGCAGGACACATGAAGGTCCAGGCTCAACACACAGAGACGCAGATTAAGGAGCAGTTTAAGAAGCTTCACCAGTTTCTAGAAGAGGAAGAGGAGGCCAGGATGGCTGCACTGAGGGAGGAAGAGGAGCAGAAGAGGAGGATGATGAGGAGAAGATGGAGGCTGTGAGCAGAGAGATAGCAGCTCTTTCACACACAGTCAGAGCCACAGAGGAGGAGCTGAGAGCTGAAGACGTCTCCTTCCTGCACAACTACAAGGCTGCAGTGGAGAGGCTGCAGCGCCCCCTGCTGGAGGATCCACAGCTGCCCTCAGGAGCTCTGATAGACCAGGCCAAACACCTGGGCAACCTCAGCTTCAACATCTGGAGCAAGATGAAGGACATGGTGTCCTACTCTCCTCTCATCCTGGACCCAAACACTGCTGTCCAACCTCGTCCTGTCTGAAGATCTGACCAGAGTGAGAGGAGGAGGAGAGAGACAGAAACTTCCTGATAATCCAGAGAGGTTTGATAAACACTACTCTGTCCTGGGCTCTGAGGGCTTTAACTCAGGGACTCACAGCTGGGATGTCCAGGTTACAGACCGTACATACTGGTTTCTGGGTGTGTCAGCAGAGTCTGACCAGAGGAAGGGATTCATACTGTCTGGATTATGGAGAATATGTTTCTATGAAGGTAAATACTCAGCATGTTCACCACCAGCTCCACCCACTCCTCTCAGCCTGCAGAAGGAGCTCCAGAGGGTCAGAGTGAATCTGGACTGGAACAGAGGAAAGTTGTCGTTCTCTGATCCTGACACTAACACACACATACACACCTTCACACACACTTTCACTGAGAGGCTGTTTCCATACTTTAACGCTCTGGAGGAAGTGAAGATATTACCACTGAAGGTGTGTGTGACAGTGGATCATCGCATTTAATTCTCTGATAATCATAATTTCCATTACAATATAAAATAGGCCTTGACAACAGTCCAACAAATCCAAACAATGATGCAAAACTCAAATAAAAGAATAAACGACTTCTTTAACGGTTATAATCTCTGTCTTGACTGTCTCTTAAAAGGCAGGTGCCGTGGGAAATGTAGTCTTTTAAAGTCTCTTGACTACAGAACTCACCATTAGGGTGACAATATTTCCCCTTTTTCTACTAAAACCAAAGCCTGGCTGTAGCATTAGTCTTTTCATAATGTTGTGGCATCCCAGTGTAAATCACTTTTGTATTAATACAAAAATAAGAATACACATATTCAATTTCTAAGGAGCTTTATTGGCATCACCATATCAAACAACTTCTACAGATTCAAGTGAAATAAGAGTTTGAGAAATAAAAAAAACTCAGTCATGCAAAAAAAGAATGTGACAATGTGATACATCAACAACAGAAAAATAAATAAACAACAATAAAAAAAAAAAAAAGAAAAACCAGTGTTCCTGAACGCAGCACACCGAACGAGATTTGATCACGTGAACACACAGGTTTCACGATATTTAAGGAGGAGGCGAACAGGGTTTATTTCCCACACGCAGCCGGAGCAGGAGCACTGAAAGCGGCATGGAGGAGGACAGCTAGCCCCCGGAGAACCAGCAGCAGCCTCGGACTCTCAGGTGAGTGTTCAACGCTTCATCCGGGGAAAAAGAACTTTAAAACTAAACTAAAAACACGAGGAGAGGAAACAGGAAATACGAGAAGCGTTTTATTTCGAAAGTCAAAGAAACGTTCCTCTGTTTGCTCCGGGTCTACTGGTCTGAATTGTGAGCATGATTTATTTAAAGTTGAATGTGAAACCTTCTTTTAAAAATAATGACGGTAAATAATTGTGCATTGGGAGCACGTGGCTGTGTAGTACATTTGAAATGAAGTCACGTGTGTACACCGAAAAAGCCCTATAGCTAAAATCAACCAAAACAAGGTAAACATTTAACTTTATATAATATTTATAACAATGCATCAAATACTGAGGTGGTATAAGTACTCAGATCTGGTACTTGAGTAAAAGTAGAAGTACTCAGATCTTGTACTTGAGTAAAAGTAGAAGTACTCAGATCTTGTACTTGAGTAAAAGTAGAAGTACTCAGATTGTACTTGAGTAAAAGTAGAAGTACTCAGATCTTGTACTTGAGTAAAAGTAGAAGCACTCAGATCTTGTACTTGAGTAAAAGTAGAAGTACTCAGATCTTGTACTTAAAAGTAGAAGTACTCAGATCTTGTACTTGAGTAAAAGTAGAAGTACTCAGATCTGGTACTTGAGTAAATCAAATCAAGTTTTATTTATATAGCACATTTAAAAGCGATTTTTGGTCGAGCCAAAGTGCTGTACATGTAATAAAAACATATTACTACAATCACAATAAAAGACAATAAATTACAACAGATATATAAAAAACACAGGGAATAGTCAGGAGTCGTGCTCCGCTCTGACTAGAAGGCCAGGGAGAAGAAGTGAGTCTTTAGTGAGGATCTAAAAACCCCTAGGGTCTGGGCCGACCTCACATGGAGGGGCAGAGTGCTCCAGAGCCTGGGGCCAGCTGCTGCGAAGGCTCGGTGACCTCGGGTTTTGAGCCTGGTCTTGGGCACTATCAGCAGCAGCTGGTCAGCAGACCTTAAAGCTCTGGCTGGGGTGTAGCGCTGGAGGAGTTCGGCTATACAGGCCGGAGCCAGCCCATTTAGGGCTTTGAAAACAAATAAAAGGATTTTAAAATCAATTCGGAACCGAATTGGAAGCTCAGATCTTGTACTTGAGTAAAAGTAGAAGTACTCAGATCTTGTACCTGAGTAAAAGTAGAAGTACTCAGATCTTGTTCTTGAGTAAAAGTAGAAGTACTCAGATCTTGTACTTGAGTAAAAGTAGAAGTACTCAGATCTTGTACCTGAGTAAAAGTAGAAGTACTCAGATCTTGTACTTGAGTAAAAGTAGAAGTACTCAGATCTTGTACCTGAGTAAAAGTAGAAGTACTCAGATCTTGTACCTGAGTAAAAGTAGAAGTACTCAGATCTTGTACCTGAGTAAAAGTAGAAGTACTCAGATCTTGTTCTTGAGTAAAAGTAGAAGTACTCAGATCTTGTACTTAGAGTAAAAGTAGAAGTACTCAGATCTTGTACTTGAGTAAAAGTAGAAGTACTCAGATCTTGTAGTAAAAGTACTCAGATCTTGTACTAAAAGTACTCAGATCTTGTACTTGAGTAAAAGTAGAAGTACTCAGATCTTGTACTTGAGTAAAAGTAGAAGTACTCAGATCTTGTAGTAAAAGTACTCAGATCTTGTACTAAAGTACTCAGATCTTGTACTAAAAAGTACTCAGATCTTGTACTTGAGTAAAAGTAGAAGTACTCAGATCTTGTACTTGAGTAAAAGTAGAAGTACTCAGATCTTGTACCTGAGTAAAAGTAGAAGTACTCAGATCTTGTACTTGAGTAAAAGTAGAAGTACTCAGATCTTGTACTTGAGTAAAAGTAGAAGTACTCAGATCTTGTACTTGAGTAAAAGTAGAAGTACTCGGATCTTGTACCTGAGTAAAAGTAGAAGTACTCAGATCTTGTACTTGAGTAAAAGTAGAAGTACTCAGAACTTGTAGTTGAGTAAAAGTAGAAGTACTCAGAACTTGTACTTGAGTTAAAGTAGAAGTACTCAGAACTTGTAGTTGAGTAAAAGTAGAAGTACTCAGAACTTGTACTTGAGTTAAAGTAGAAGTACTCAGATCTTGTACTTGAGTAAAAGTAGAAGTACCAGAGTGTAGGAATACTCTGTTACAGTAAAAGTCCTGCATTCAAAATGTTCCTCAAGTAAAAGTAGAAAGTATTCTCATCAAAATATAGTGAAAGTAGCGACAGTAAAAGTAGTCATTGTGCAGATTGGTCCATTTCAGAATAATTATATGATATGTTTTATAATGATTGATCATGAAAGTGTTCTCAAAGCTGGTAAAGGTGCAGCTAGTTTGAATGACTTTGTATACTGCAGGGTAGCTTGAGGATTTACTCCAGGTGGAACTAAAGTCTGATTTAACACTTGATTAGATTTCACATCATTCATCCAGATCTACATCACTGCACGGCACGTAAACATCCATTCATTTATATGTAAAGTTTCTGTACTGGTTAGTTATAATCGTAATATAAACGTTCTTAGCAAAATAAATCAAACTTTATATTGCACAATCATTTAAAACCTTTGAATGTTTCTACGTTTTTATTTGTACAACATGTTGTGGCTTATTCACATACAGTAAAATAACACAATTTACATTTCATGATCTCAAAGCTTCTTCGTCCAAACAGCTGTAATCCTGCTGATGAGAAACACACACGTTTATGTAAAAATGTACTAAAATTCAAACTTACAAAGAAGAAAACTATCAAAAATAGAGTTCTTTAATATACATTGATGTGAATAATATGTATTAGTTACAAGGCAGTTATTAATAAGCTTTACATTATAATGTCCATTTAATGTGTGCGTCTCCACTGAAGTCCATATCCATAAATACATGTTTAAACAAAGGGCAAACTTTAGTCTTCTGTCATTAATTATATATAGTTGACATGTTTCTGTCTGGGAGTGAGACCTAATACCGGATTCTAGCTTGTTAGTTTTGCACATTTAGGCCCAGTTCCAAACCGCCCCCTACACACTCTGTAATAAAGGCCCAATTGCAGTTACAAACAGTTCCAACATGTACTGATAAACTGCACACAAGATTTAACATCGACTACAGATGTTAACAACCAGGGGCGCCGCTTGCGAACAGGCAAGGCAGGCAACTGCTTGGGGCCCCGGACCAGAAGGGGGCCCCCAAAGAAGGTAGATTAAGAAGGTCCACAGCAACGACAACATGAAACACCCTTTAATTTACTGCAACGACATGTCGGGAAACCCCCTCAAGTAAAATGCTGCTTCTTATCTTAAGTTTCGTTGCTTTGCTCCGCTCCAAGGGGGGGGGGGGGGTGCTGAAAAGATGGTTCGAGGGGCCCCCCAGTGAATGTTTGCCTAGGGCCCCCACATACTCTAGAATCGCCACTGTTAACAACTTCATGGTTACCTCGTATTGTTTTCAAACTTAGGATCATATACTCGTGTGTAGTTTAGAAAACATATAGACGTTTACAAAGAAACGCCATTCAAGATTTTGGGAGTTTTCTCTTTGTTATTCTTTGTCCAAGAGATGCTCATTCGAAACCGTTGTTATACGAAAAGTTATGGCATTTCCCTCCATCTGGAAGACATCGTAACAACGGTTTCAAATCAGCATCTCTTGGACAAAAAGAAGAACAAAAATAAATCCTCAAAAAGTCACATTTACCGTTTTCTAGACTCAACACGGGAACATGATCCTGATCCTTAAAAACAATACGAGGTAACACACACAGCGTTGAGTCGGTCAGGTGGAGCAGCAGGTGAAGTCAGCCTCGCTGTTGGGTAGGGTGTAGGGGGCGGTTTGGAACAGGGCCTTCATCTCAGCTATTTCACTGGTTGTATAAAAGGTTACAGAAATCATCCCTTCTTTGTTCCAAAACTGATTTAACGACACAGTCCCCTCCAAAGCTGCTGGAACAGCGACGCCAATTGCTTTATTTTTGCTTTACACTGAAAACAATTGGCATCAAAAGATGAAGATGAGACAAAAGGCTTTTAGTTCCAGGTATTTACATCCAGGTAAATTCCTCTTTTGATGTCAAACCCAATTGTTTTCAGTGTACTGCAAACATAAAGCAAATGGCGTCGCTGTTCCAGTAGCTTTGGAGGGGACTGTATGTCCTCTTCATGTGCTGGACCTGTTGTCCCTGAGCAGTGTCTCTGTCCTTCAGGGCTCTACAGAGGCCCCTCGGGGGGGTTGTGCCTCCTCACCCGGGCCTTCCTGCTCTCCTGCTTCAGCTTCAGCGCTCTGAGTTTCTGCTGCCGGCGTTTCTCCCGGTACCAGAGCTGCTCGCAGTACTCGTCCATGCTCAGACTGTTGGTATGCAGCTCCTTGTAGTTTTTCAGAGGACCCAGGAACCCCCTGCCGATTGGGACGCTGCCCGGCTGGTTGGGGCTGAGGTTCTGCTGGAAGTGGGTCGTTGTCTGAGGAAGAGGTGGAGAACAAATACTTGGTTACCGTACTTAAAGATCTCCTTTCATGCTATTTGTAGACATATATTATGGGCAGGGGTGCACATACTTCTTTGCCCTGGTTCTCAAAGGAGCACCTGGAGATGTTGCTTGGTGCGCATCCTTACAATGAAATAAACCGGACCTTTTGAGGGGTACTTGACTTTATGAACGGGGGGGAGGTGCGCTAGTGAGCACGCTCATGAACTGTTCACCGGAGCCTCGCAGCAGGGTTACTGTGCGGAGCGCATAAAGCAGACCCTTCACGCGATAGCGAGGGGTAGAGCGAGGGATCGCAGATGCCGTGGTGCTCGTGGACGGATTAAACAATTAAACCTAAATAGCTCGCGAATTATACTTTGGCGGCCGTTAATATACCTGGGCGGCCCGCCAAGAAAAGTCTGTGTGGGAAACCCTGCTATCTTACCAGTTCTTATGCAACTCGCAAATCTCTCTCTCTCTCTCTCTCTCTCTCTCTCTCTCTGTCCCCTCCCCTCTCTCTCTCTCTCTCCCTCTCTCTTCCTCTCTCTTTCTCTCTTTCTCTCTCTCTCTTTCTCTCTTTCTCTCAATGTTGGTGCGCAAACTTCGGCTGTGAGTGTTTGTGTGTGCTCAGGATGAGTTTCGCTTGTTCTCTCTGTATCGCTATGACGGAAGCCTGTCTGCTCCTCACAGCAACGAGCAGCTGCACGTCGCGTGACCAATCAGAGCACACTGGGCTCACAGGGAGGGGGGGGGCAGGAGCTCAAACAAGCCGTTTAGGACAGAGAGTGAATACACATACTTTACAGAGATGCTGTATGAGAAACCAATGTGAGTTTGGAACATTGCACAATATAAATCTATTTGAGTAGACCTCAACAATGGAATTATGATCAGTAGAAATGGCCATGACATGGGCCCTTTAAGTACATCTTTCTGGTATCAGTACTTTACTCCACTACTTATTTTTCTGACGTCTTTTTACTTTTACTTCTTACATGTTGAACCCAAATACCTGTACTTTCTGCTTCTTACATGTTGAACACAAATACCTGTACTTTCTACTTCTTACATGTTGAACCCAAATACCTGTACTTTCTACTTCTTACATGTTGAACCCAAATACCTGTACTTTCTACTTCTTACATGTTGAACCCAAATACCTGTACTTTCTACTTCTTACATGTTGAACCCAAATACCTGAACTTTCTACTTCTTACATGTTGAACACAAATACCTGTACTTTCTACTTCTTACATGTTGAACCCAAATACCTGAACTTTCTACTTCTTACATGTTGAACACAAATACCTGTACTTTCTACTTCTTACATGTTGAACCCAAATACCTGAACTTTCTACTTCTTACATGTTGAACACAAATACCTGTACTTTCTACTTCTTACATTTTGAACCCAAATACCTGTACTTTCTACTTCTTACATGTTGAACACAAATACCTGTACTTTCTACTTCTTACATGTTGAACCCAAATACCTGTACTTTCTACTTCTTCCATGTTCCAAACAGGCTGGTTCCTTTAGTCTGAATGTGTGTTTGGTGGCGTGATCATTATTATTTAGAGTCATTGCGTGCCTATTGATTTGAACACGATCCGTGTATCCATCATTTCCTGGTCTTCTCTAAGAAGAGGGACCAATGAAAACGTTGCCGTTGTTCAGCATGGAAACATTCATTAGCTAACAATGACATTATTGTTCTATTAATATAAAGGGAGGTCAGGTACTCTTTAAAACAGCTGGTAGTTATGGGTACTTTTTACTGAAGTACATTTCAAAGCCCTCTTTACTTTTACTTGAGTAAGAAGTTTAGTCAGTACTTCTACTTTTACCAGAGTATTTTTAAACACGAGTATCTGTACTTCTACTTGAGTACAGGATGAGTACCTTGGTCCTCTCTGGCTGCAGGGTGCTGCTGGACAGCACGTGGAGCTGGTACCGGGCCAGGACCTGGCTGTAGGAGCGCTCCAGGCTGGAGCAGGCGTAGAGGCCGGAGTCAGAGACCTGCAGGCGCTGAACCAGCAACCCTCGATTCAGATAGAGGGAGCGGCCGCCGTCAGGAAGCAGCTGAGGAGGGAGGGAGGATCAACAGATGAGAGGATGATGATGAAGCGGACTTTCTCACATACACATTTTTACTGTGAGCATGGCAATCCGTTGTATTTATTCCATATCCTTGATATCTGACAGAGGGTGAGTTTGCGCTGACATTTTTTCTGTTGACCGTTTTGGTCCTCAGTTATTGTGTGTTTGATTTTGTTTATTAAATATCAACAACCGTTTCTTAAACTTCAGTTTGGACTTTCTCATTGAAAACGCGTCACAGCATGAAGCCAAACTTGGCCTCTTGGAGGCTCAAATTGAAATGGGAATTGAGCCGCCACAATAATTATAAAGTTGTCTGACTTTCTCATGTGCAAATTTAAAGGTCCCATGTCATGCTTTTCCGGTTATTACCAGTCACCTTGTGTGTTATGTAGGTTTTTATGCATGTAAACGGTCTGCAGAGTCACAAACCCTCAAAGCTCACCCTGTAGCGAGTAAAACTCTAACATAGAAAATTCTTCCCCGAAACGCCTCGTTGGAGATTTCTCAGTTTCTTTCTTTGCTCCACGGATGGGTCCGTTTGGTTCCGGGTACGAGCTGACGTCAGCTTGTACCCGGAACCAAATGGACCAATCCGTGGAGCCGTTACGTTACGTCCGCAGAGCCGTTACGTTAAGCCTCTGCTGATTGGTCCAAATTGACCAATCCACGGACTTCCTCACACACACACTCAGTGCAGGCAGCTCTGCTGATTTCTCCTCCCTGGCTGCAGGCTGATATTCTCACAGCGTTTATCAACCTTTTTCTTACTCAATATCAAGCCACACTTATTGTCTTTACTTCGGCTGTGAGTTTGTTTGTGCTCAGGATGAGTTTGGCTGTGTTTCGCTGTGTATCGCTAAACAAGGAAACCACACCTCCACGGAGCTCAGCGCGATTCACAACGTCCCGACCAATCAGAGCACACTGTGCTCACAGGGAGGGGGGGGCAAGAGCTGCAACGAGCCGTTTAGTGGAGAGAGTGAATACTGATGAATACACATACTTTACAGAGATGCTGTATGCGAAACCAATGTGAGTTTGGAAAAATGCACAGTATAAATCTATTTTAGTATACCTCAACAATGGAATTATGATCAGTGGAAATGGCCATGACATGGGCCCTTTAATACTCTGTGAACATGGAAAACCGTTAGAGTGTTTATTCCATATCCTCCATATCTGACTGCATTTCCTTCGACTAGTCTTCCTTCTTCATCAACCATAAAAATACAAACTCAAAACCATTCGGAGTGTTCTCAACAGATATGAGAAGCTTTTGTTTTCTTGACCTATGATTTTATCCTGTTGTACTTATACTCATACTTGTCGTGCCAAAATGTGCACTAATTACCCAGGAAAGTGACTTGTGACCTCACTAGTTGACTAGTCATACATACTTTCTTTAACTAATCAACTAGTGTGACACATTTATTAGCTTTCTGTGCAGTTTGGCTTTCAGTAGTTTACCAGTTCATGTTTTGAACTTCACTATAGTGTACAGTAACTAGTTGACATTTTAGACATTCATTAACTATAAAGGTCAAAAGAGGCTTAAACCATTCAATTACTGAACATTTTATTTATTCACATTTTCTTCTTGAGTATAGTTAATACATCAGCGATGTTGGACTTTACTTTTGTTGTATAATTGTCTGTTATTAGTTAACTAACGACCTGAAACCATGTGTAATGTGTGGGATATCTCTCAGCTCTATAGTTAACTAAGCATTTCTGGCCACTAGTGCTTCAAAAAGCTGACTAGCGACATCACTAGTCCTTCCACAAGAGAGATCAGCGAATATTCATATCATCTTTGAGATATCAGCCTGATGTCTGCTGCATCAGCTTTAAAGGTGCGTCTCACCTGTGTGTTCTGACTCAGCGTCTGGCTCTCTTTCGGCTGGACCGTCCATCGGACCTCCGCCTGTGCCGACCGGGGAACACAGTCCAGGAAGGAGGAGTTCCCCTCCACCCCGAACACCGCCTGCAGCTCCACAGAGGCCGAGGCTGGAGAGGAGGAGCATCAGAGAGACAGGAATATATTCAGTGTTTGTGTGCAAAGACAGTTGGAAAGACAGCTTTTTCTTTTAAGATGTTCAAAATAAATCAAATTATGTTTATCAGAAAGGCAATATAATTT
>JAAKFY010000006.1:4511608-4526608 GCA_011823955.1 Dissostichus mawsoni | reverse complement strand
TTCTCCCTCTTCTCCTGCCTCGGCAAAACAACAAATCTTGTACTAGTTTTCCTAAATGCGGCTGAAGAATCCTCAGAAATCCGAATCAAAATGAGGTTTTTTGAAGACCTGTGCAGGGTCAGATCTACTGCAGAATTATCTTAACAGCAGGAGTTACTTTTCATGCCACAGACATTTTGAAAGTGTCTTCTTAAGGGTGCGTTCACACCGGAAGTGAAGCACATTTTTTGAATAACGGCATGATTTCATGTAAAGTCAATGTGACGCGGACACATGTCAGAGTAGAGGCAAACAAATACAAATATAAACTTGAAAAATATGAACCTTTACAGTTCACCTGACAATTCGTTACTTCCCTTAAGTACATGTTTCTGCCATCAGTACTTTACTCCACTACTTATTTTTCTGACGACTTTTTACTTTCTACTTCTTACATGTTGAACCCAAATACCTGTACTTTCTACTTCTTACATGTTGAACCCAAATACCTGTACTTTCTACTTCTTACATGTTGAACCCAAATACCTGTACTTTCTACTTCTTACATGTTGAACCCAAATACCTGTACTTTCTACTTCTTACATGTTGAACCCAAATACCTGTACTTTCTACTTCTTACATGTTGAACCCAAATACCTGTACTTTCTACTTCTTCCATGTTCCAAACAGGCTGGTTCCTTTAGTTTGAATGTGTGTTTGGTGGCGTGATCATTATTATTTAGAGTCATTGCGTGCCTATTGATTTGAACACGATCCGTGTATCCATCATTTCCTGGTCTTCTCTAAAGAAGAGGGACCAATGGAAACGTTGTCATGTTGCCGTTGTTCAGCATGGAAACATTCATTAGCTAACAATGACATTATTGTTCTATTAATATAAAGGGAGGTCAGGTACTCTTTAAAACAGCTGCTAGTTATGGGTACTTTTTACTTAAGTACATTTCAAAGCCCTCTTTACTTTTACTTGAGTAAAGAAGTTTAGTCAGTACTTCTACTTTTACCAGAGTAAACACGAGTATCTGTACAACTACTTGAGTAAAGGATGTGTGTACTTTGGCCATCTCTGAATTAAAATCGACATCTTAAGAAACACAAACCTTTCTTTTACCTTACAAAGGGTTAGAACACTTTCATTTCCTCTACAAGCTTCCCTTCCTCCATTCCTCTCCCTACCTGTGCCCAGGTGCAGCACCTCGTAGGCTCCGTCCTCGGCCTCCACGCGGTCCACCACCACCCTCTTCAGATGCTGGTGCTGTTGACCCGAGTCAGGACCGGTCTGCGGCCAGAGGCAGCACGGGGTCCCACATCAGCTGGTGCGCGCGCATGAAGCTCACCACCTCATCAGGGAAGTCTCTGGTGGATTTATGGAGGGCGTCGTACGTCTCGCTGGGACACTGCGTGGAAAAGAGAGGCAGAAATTTTTTTTTTTTTCCAATTTGTATAGGTACACAAAAACAACAAACAATCAGGTTATTAATACAAGACTGGTCCAGTCAAAATGCAAGGTTAAATGAGACAAAGGACAACACGCAGACAACAAATTACAAAGCAATACTTGTTACAATGACTGTATAATACACAGGGAAAAAATGATAAACTGACAAATCCAGCATCCTTCCAAAGATATTGTCCAGTGAATTATTTTTTCTTGTTTAAATAATAGTGTGAGTGTGTGTGTGTGTGTGTGTGTGTGTGTGTGTGTGTGTGTGTGTGTGTGTGTGTGTGTGTGTGTGTGTGTGTGTGTGTGTGTGTGTGTGTGTGTGTGTGTGTGTGTGTGTGTGTGGTGTGTACTCACAGTGCCAGGTCTGGGGTATGGGATGCGTCCTTTGTACTCCACCCAGCGAGAGTCTGCACTTTCTTTGTGTGCAAACGGTCCGTTGAAGGCAGCACGAATAGACGCCATGGAGAACACACACACTGCAGAACCACGAAATACAGAACTGCAGGAGGAAGAGGAGGAAGGAGAGGAGGAAGAGGAGGAGGGGGAGGAGAAAATGTGAGGGTTAACACATGATTGTTAATTGTATTATTGTACTCAAAATAATAGTCAAACTAAAATTCTGAGAAGGTTGAATTTATGAGAAAAAAGTCAAAATTCGGAGAAAAAAGCCAAAATTCGGAGAAAAAGTCGAATATTTTAGAAACAAAATGTCTGAGATAAAAAGTTGAAATTCTGAAATAAATGGAAATAATGAGAAAAAAGTGATATTCTATGAAATAGTCGAAACTAAAATTCTAAGAAATAAAGTGAAATTCTGAAAATAAATAAAAATTCTGAGAAAAAGTCGAATATTTGAAAAACAAAAATGTCTGAGATAAAAAATGAAATTCTGAAAAAAGTGAAATTCTATGAAACAGTCGAAATAAAAATTCTGAGAAAAAAGTTCAGAATTCTGAAAATAAATGAAAATTCTAAGAAAAAACATAGAATTATGAGAAAAGTAAAAATACTGCAAATAATTAAAGTTCTTTGAAAAATAAAAAGTTGTCGTCAGAGTCTTGATGTTTTCAGAGAGAGAGTGTTTCCTCACCTGGACGTGCTGAAGACTCCGTAGATTGTCGGGTTCTGAGGGTCCTTCGTCTCCAGAACAAAGATGTCCTCTAGGAACAAAAAGAGCAGATTAATTAAATGAACAAGTCACTAATTGTTTTATGCACTGTTTTACTATCAGCTGTAATGTTGCATCAAACCACACAAATAGGGTGTCATTGAGTTATTGAGCAAGGGTCTAACATTATATATTATAACACATTAATCATAATCATTTGGATACAAAATAAATATCTTTCATCAGTCATCATCAGGCAGAGAGGAGACAGCTCACACCTGTTGAACTAAATAATGAAAACACAGGTGGGGTGAGATGAGGAGGAAGAGGAAGAGGAAGAGTGTTACCGAGTTCATCAAAGTGTGTGTCCACTCCTCCCTCTCCGGGAACAGAACAAACCAGCCGGGCCTTCAGGAAGGTCGTCCATCGATTGATCAAACTCCTCTTCCCCCCAACGTCATTCTGAGATGAAGAGGAGGAGGAGGAGAGAGGAGGAAGAAGGAAGAGGAGGAGGAGGATGAGGAGGAGGAAGAGGAGGAAGGAGGAGGAGGAGGAGGAGGAGTGGAAGAAGAGGAGGAGGAGGAAGAAGAGGAAGAGGAGGAGGAAGAAGAGGAAGAGGAGGAGGGGAGGAGGAAGAGAGGAGGGGAGGAAGAGGAGGAGGAGAAGAGGAGGAAGAGAGAAGGAGGAAGAAGAGGAAGAGGAAGAAGAGGAAGAGGAGGAGGAGGAGGAGGAGGAGGAAGAAGAGGAGGGGAGGAAGAGGAGGAGGAGGAAGAGGAGGAAGAAGAGGAAGAGGAGGAGGAGGAGAAGAAGAGGAAGAGAGGAGGAGGAAGAAGAGGAAGAGGAGGAGGAGAGAAGAGGAGGAAGAAGAGGAAGAGGAGGAGGAGGAGGAGGAAGGAAGGAGGAGGAGGAGGAGGAGGAGGAGGAGGAGGAGGAAGAAGAGGAAGAGGAGGAGGAGGAAGAGGAGGAAGAAGAGGAAGAGGAGGAGGAGGAAGAGGATGAAGAGGAGGAAGAGGAGGAGGAGGTGGAAGAAGAAGAAGAGGAGGAAGAAGAGGAAGAGGAGGAGGAGGAAGAAGAGGAAGAGGAGGAGGAGGAAGAGGAGGAAGAAGAGGAAGAGGAGGAGGAGGAGGAAGAAGAGGAGGGGAGGAAAGGAGGAAGGAAGAGGAGGAAGAGAGAAGAGGAGGAGGAGGAGGAGGAGGAAGAAGAGGAAGAGGAGGAGGAGGAGGAGGAGGAAGAAGAGGAAGAGGAGGAGGAGGAGGAGGAAGAAGAGGAGGAGGAGGAGAGGAAGAAGAGGAAGAGGAGGAGGAGGAAGAAGAGGAAGAGGAAGAGGAGAAATGTATTTTCCAGATTGCAGAGTGTAGGATCTGTAGCTGTTAATTATTGCACCTCTACAAACTTTAAACTTTAACAATAAAACGCATTTCACTAAAGAAAAACAGGAAAATACAAAACCAAGATCAGCAACAATAAAATGATTCCAACAACACGCCTCCTGGAGGATGGTCCTACGATGTGTGTGTTTTTGGAGATAACAGTGAGGCCCAGAGGAGAGGGACCATGCTGGACATAATGAGACTGCTGCTGTCTACAGAGGTCTGTCCTACAGAGGTCTGTCCTACAGAGGTCTGTCCTCTCAACGTCCTCTGGTTTCAGACCTAATATCCGTCTCTGATTCTTACCTTGCAGACTCAAGCCACTTATTTTAATGTAATTATTTATATTATTTATGCTTTTATTTATTATTTGTATTTAATATCATTTTTAAATGTATTTATTTTTTCATATTTATTATTTGAATATTTATTATTATTTAATTTAATTTAAAAATGTTTCGAATTTCTTATTTAAATATTTATTTTTTATGTTTTCGAATTTTTCAAACTTTTTTAAAAGTAAAAATCGCAACATGCTGTTTGTGGCGGCTACAGTATATTCCCAATGCTACTAAACCTCCACACACACCACGGCCCTAAATACCATTAACCACACCCATGTGACAATCACCGGTAACAACCAATTACAAGTGTGTGTGGTGTTAACATAATGAAGATGATATAACTACAAACAGAGGCTACCTCAGCAAAGTAACTCAAAGATCAATAACAGTGACTATAACGGGTTGATACCTTGCAGACTCTGGCCACGCGGCTGTAACGTCCTCTTCTCCCACTGACCCGCCTCACCGCTCGCTCTCTGAAGAAGAAGTACACTTTATCGTCGTCCGGGCTGTGAGTGTCGGGGATCGAGAAGGAGCCCACGAACTCCGGCTCTGAGAGGAAGGACACGTAAAGACACCTCCATCAGAGACTAGAGAGACTAGAGAGACTAGAGAGACTAGAGAGACTAGAGAGACTAGAGATACTAGAGAGAGATACTAGAGATACTAGAGAGAGATACTAGAGAGAGATACTAGAGATACTATAGAGACTAGAGGACTAGAGATACTAGAGAGACTAGAGAGACTAGAGAGAGATACTAGAGAGACTAGAGAGACTAGAGAGAGACTAGAGAGACTAGAGAGAGTACTAGAGAGACTAGAGAGACTAGAGAGACTAGAGATACTAGAGAGACTAGAGAGGACTAGAGAGAGATACTAGAGAGACTAGAGAGACTAGAGAGAGACTAGAGAGAGATACTAGAGAGACTAGAGAGAGATACTAGAGAGACTAGAGAGACTAGAGAGAGACTAGAGAGACTAGAGAGAGATACTAGAGAGACTAGAGAGACTAGAGATACTAGAGAGACTAGAGAGAAATACTAGAGAGACTAGAGAGACTAGAGAGACTAGAGAGAGATACTAGAGAGACTAGAGAGACTAGAGAGACTAGATACTAGAGAGACTAGAGAGACTAGAGAGAGATACTAGAGATACTAGAGAGACTAGAGAGACTAGCGAGAGATACTAGAGAGACTAGAGAGACTAGAGAGAGACTAGAGAGACTAGAGAGAGATACTAGAGAGACTAGAGAGACTAGAGATACTAGAGAGAGATACTAGAGAGACTAGAGAGACTAGAGAGAGACTAGAGAGACTAGAGAGACTAGAGAGACTCACTGTGATTGTTTTTGTATTGCTTGATTTAATGTGACTTTGTTCCACTCTCTCTGTAAAGCGACTTAGAGCAAAATGAATCTGTTGTGTTGTTGTTGTTGTGTTGTTGTTGTGTTGTTGTTGTTAAGAAGAGTAAATGTCCTGTACTCAAACTCTTACTTAAAAGCATCAAAATACTTTTACTTTACCAAAGTAAAAGTATTTTTTGTGCATTTGTTGTGCTTTCAGTCTCTTAAAAAAAAAATCGAATTGGATATAAGATATTAATATATCCCCCCCCCTCCCCTCCCCCACATCTCCCCCCTCTCCTCTCCCCTCCTCTCCATGTCCTCTCCTCCCCCTCTCCTCTCCTCTCCTCCCCCTCTCCTCTCCCTCTCCTCTCCATCTCCTCTCCATCTCCTCTCCCCCCTCTCCCCCCATGTCCTCTCCTCCCCCTCTCCTCTCCTCCCCCTCTCCTCTCCATCTCCTCTCCATCTCCTCTCCCCCCCCTCTCCTCCCCATCTCCTCTCCTCCCCCTCTCCTCTCCATCTCATCTCCTCTCCTCCCCCTCTCCTCTCCCCCCATCTCCTCTACATCTCCTCTCCTGCCCTCCCCCCTCTCCTCTCCTCCCCTCTCCTCTCCTCCCCCTCTCCTCTCCTCTCCATCTCCTCTCCTCCCCTCTCCTCTCCTCCCCATCTCCTCTCCTCTCCTCCCCTCCCCCCTCTCCTCTCCTCTCCTCCCCCCTCTCCCCCCTCTCCTCTCCTCCCCATCTCATCTCCTTGATTTAACACTTGATTATATTTCATCATTCATCCAGATCTGTAAAGTAACTAAAGGTATTAAATACATGTAGTGGAGGAAAAGTACACCATGTACCTCTGAACTGTAGAGGAGTAGAAGTACACAGAAGCAAAAGTGGAAATACTTAAGTACCTCAATATAAGTACAGTACTTGATCTACTTACTACACCACTGCAGGTAGGCCTATGTTATGTGTGCTAGCAGCCCGATCCACAAACATAAAATGAATCGATGTGAATTATGGTTCTAATTTGTTTAGTTTTTCCCCCTAAAAAAGAACTATAAAAATACTGTTAAAGAACCGGATCAATAAGCAGTATTTGTAATTGTTTCCATTAGGCCTCATTTCACAGTGGCACAGGATCAACTGCCAATACAAGCACTTTTGTTCATGTTCATCCATAATAAAATATACAATTATAGTTGGATCTTTTTGTCTTGTTATTATTAGCAGAGAAAATGTAATGTTTGTACAACTATATACAATTAATTCTACCAATCTCGGTGGGAACCGGATTAGGGGGGGCTGGAAAATATTTCCAATTACACAAGTGGGCCCGACTGAATAAGGTTGGGAACCACTGCATTAGCTGATATAAATGATGAGTATCAGAGAAGTGTTCCTCACCGTTGAGCCAGTTGTGATCGAAGGCCTGTGAGCTGATGTAGTTCTGACTGTTTCCCTGCACCGAGGAACGGACAAACGCAGCGTTCGCTCCCATAAAATCCACCGAAGTTCCTGCATAGAGCTCACCGTCTGAGGAGGGGGGAGAGCGGGAGAAATAAAGAGGAAAGAAAGAAATAAAACACAGATTAAAAGAGACAAATGACATCCCTTGAGAAAACATCATCTGCATTTTGAAACAGAAGCATTAGTTAGATTCCTTTACTGACCAATGTAGGCCCTGAGAGGCAAGAGAGCTAACCAACATTCAGATTATGTTCTAAGTGTGAGTTAGACAGTGTAATCCAACATGTTTAGGACTTGGAACAAAGTGGAAAAAACGTTTGTTTAGTATTCACCGGAATAATCCTCCATTTGTTCAATTTAGCTACAGACACCGGGTGTAAAGAGCATTGTTAGCTACAGACACCGGGTGTAAATAGCATTGTTAGCTACAGACACCGGGTGTAAATAGCATTGTTAGCTACGGACAACCGGGTGTAATAGCATTGTTAGCTACGGACACCCGGGTGTAAATAGCATTGTTAGCTACAGACACCGGTGTAAATAGCATTGTTAGCTATGGACACCCGGGTGTAAATAGCATTGTTAGCTACGGACACCCGGGTATAAATAGCATTGTTAGCTACGGACACCCGGGTGTATATAGCATTGTTAGCTACAGACACCGGGTGTAAAGAGCATTGTTAGCTACAGACACCGGGTGTAAATAGCATTGTTAGCTACAGACACCGGGTGTAAATAGCATTGTTAGCTACAGACACCGGGTGTAAATAGCATTGTTAGCTAGGACAACCGGTGTGTAAATAGCATTGTTAGCTACGGACACCCGGGTGTAAATAGCATGTTAGCTACAGACACCGGGTGTAAATAGCATTGGTTAGCTATGGACACCCGGGTGTAAATAGCATTGTTAGCTACGGACACCCGGGTATAAATAGCATTGTTAGCTACGGACACCCGGGTGTATATAGCATTGTTAGCTACAGACACCGGGTGTAAAGAGCATTGTTAGCTACAGACACCGGGTGTAAATAGCATTGTTAGCTACAGACACCGGGTTGTAAAGAGCATTGTTAGCTACAGACACCGGGTGTAAATAGCATTGTTAGCTACAGACACCGGGTGTAAATAGCATTGTTAGCTACGGACAACCGGGTGTAAATAGCATTGTTAGCTACGGACACCCGGGTGTAAATAGCATTGTTAGCTACAGACACCGGGTGTAAATAGCATTGTTAGCTACGGACACCGGGTGTAAATAGCATTGTTAGCTACGGACACCCGGGTGTAAATAGCATTGTTAGCTACAGACACCGGGTGTAAAGAGCATTGTTAGCTACAGACAACCGGGTGTAAATAGCATTGTTAGCTACAGACACGGGTGTAAAGAGCATTGTTAGCTACAGACCGGGTGTAAATAGCATTGTTAGCTACAGACACCGGGTGTAATAGCATTGTTAGCTACGGACAACCGGGTGTAAATAGCATTGTTAGCTACGGACACCCGGGTGTAAATAGCATTGTTAGCTACAGACACCGGGTGTAAATAGCATTGTTAGCTACGGACACCGGGTGTAAATAGCATTGTTAGCTACGGACACCCGGGTATAAATAGCATTGTTAGCTACGGACACCCGGGGTATATAGCATTGTTAGCTACAGACACCGGGTGTAAAGAGCATTGTTAGCTACAGACACCGGGTGTAAATAGCATTGTTAGCTACAGACACCGGGTGTAAATAGCATTGTTAGCTACAGACACCGGGTGTAAATAGCATTGTTAGCTACAGACACCGGGTGTAAATAGCATTGTTAGCTACGGACAACCGGGTTGTAAATAGCATTGTTAGCTACGGACACCCGGGTGTAAATAGCATTGTTAGCTACAGACCCGGGTGTAAATAGCATTGTTAGCTACGGACACCCGGGTGTAAATAGCATTGTTAGCTACGGACACCCGGGTATAAATAGCATTGTTAGCTACGGACACCCGGGTGTATATAGCATTGTTAGCTACAGACACCGGGTGTAAAGAGCATTGTTAGCTACAGACACCGGGTGTAAATAGCATTGTTAGCTACAGACACCGGGTGTAAAGAGCATTGTTAGCTACAGACACCGGGTGTAAATAGCATTGTTAGCTACAGACACCGGGTGTAAATAGCATTGTTAGCTACAGACACCGGGTATAAAGAGCATTGTTAGCTACGGACACCCGGGTGTAAATAGCATTGTTAGCTACGGACACCCGGGTGTATATAGCATTGTTAGCTACGGACACCCGGGTATAAATAGCATTGTTAGCTACGGACACCCGGGTGTAAATAGCATTGTTAGCTACGGACACCCGGGTATAAATAGCATTGTTAGCTACGGACACCCGGGTGTATATAGCATTGTTAGCTACGGACACCCGGGTGTATATAGCATTGTTAGCTACGGACACCCGGGTATAAAATAGCATTGTTAGCTACGGACACCCGGGTGTATATGCATTGTTAGCTACGGACACCCGGGTATAAATAGCATTGTTAGCTACGGACCCGGGTGTAAATAGCATTGTTAGCTACGGACACCGGGTGTAAAGAGCATTGTTAGCTACGGACACCGGGTGTAAATAGCATTGTTAGCTACGGAACCCGGGTGTATATAGCATTGTTAGCTACGGACACCCGGGTGTATATAGCATTGTTAGCTACGGACACCGGGTATAAATAGCATTGTTAGCTACGGACACCGGGTGTAAATAGCATTGGTTAGCTACGGACAACCGGGTGTAAATAGCATTGTTAGCTACGGACACCCGGGTGTAAATAGCATTGTTAGCTACAGACACCGGGTGTAAATAGCATTGTTAGTACGGACACCCGGGTGTAAATAGCATTGTTAGCTACGGACACCCGGGTAAATAGCATTGTTAGCTACGGACACCCGGGTGTATATAGCATTGTTAGCTACAGACACCGGGTGTAAAGAGCATTGTTAGCTACAGACACCGGGTGTAAATAGCATTGTTAGCTACAGACACCGGGTGTAAGAGCATTGTTAGCTACAGACAACCGGGTGTAAATAGCATTGTTAGCTACAGACACCGGGTGTAAATAGCATTGTTAGCTACAGACACCGGGTATAATAGAGCATTGTTAGCTACGGACACCCGGTGTAAATAGCATTGTTAGCTACGGACACCCGGTGTATATAGCATTGTTAGCTACGGACACCCGGGTATAAATAGCATTGTTAGCTACGGACACCGGGTGTAAATAGCATTGTTAGCTACGGACACCCGGGTATAAATAGCATTGTTAGCTACGGACACCCGGGTGTATATAGCATTGTTAGCTACGGACACCCGGGTGTATATAGCATTGTTAGCTACGGACACCCGGGTATAAATAGCATTGTTAGCTACGGACACCCGGGTGTATATAGCATTGTTAGCTACGGACACCCGGGTATAAATAGCATTGTTAGCTACGGACACCCGGGTGTAAATAGCATTGTTAGCTACGGACACCGGGTGTAAAGAGCATTGTTAGCTACGGACACCGGGTGTAAATAGCATTGTTAGCTACGGACACCCGGGTGTATATAGCATTGTTAGTACAGACACCGGGTTATAAAGAGCATTGTTAGCTACGGACACCCGGGTGTAAATAGCATTGTTAGCTACGGACACCCGGGTGTATATAGCATTGTTAGCTACAGACACCGGGTGTAAAGAGCATTGTTAGCTACAGACACCGGGTGTAAATAGCATTGTTAGCTACAGACACGGGTGTAAAGGCATTGTTAGCTACAGACACCGGGTGTAAATAGCATTGTTAGCTACAGACACCGGGTGTAAATAGCATTGTTAGCTACAGACACCGGGTATAAAGAGCATTGTTAGCTACGGCACCCGGGTGTAAATAGCATTGTTAGCTACGGACACCCGGGTGTATATAGCATTGTTAGCTACGGACACCCGGGTATAAATAGCATTGTTAGCTACGGACACCCGGGTGTAAATAGCATTGTTAGCTACGGACACCCGGGTATAAATAGCATTGTTAGCTACGGACACCCGGGTGTATATAGCATTGTTAGCTACGGACACCCGGGTATAAATAGCATTGTTAGCTACGGACACCCGGGTGTATATAGCATTGTTAGCTACGGACACCGGGTATAAATAGCATTGTTAGCTACGGACACCCGGGTGTAAATAGCATTGTTAGCTACGGACACCGGGTGTAAATAGCATTGTTAGCTACGGACACCCGGGTGTAAATAGCATTGTTAGCTACGGACACCGGGTGTATATAGCATTGTTAGCTACGGACACCGGGTGTAAATAGCATTGTTAGCTACGGACACCCGGGTGTAAATAGCATTGTTAGCTACGGACACCGGGTGTAAATAGCATTGTTAGCTACGGACACCCGGGTGTAAATAGCATTGTTAGCTACGGACACCGGGTGTAAATAGCATTGTTAGCTACGGACACCGGGTGTAAATAGCATTGTTAGCTACGGACACCGGGTGTAAATAGCATTGTTAGCTACGGACACCGGGTGTATATAGCATTGTTAGCTACGGACACCGGGTGTAAATAGCATTGTTAGCTACGGACCGGTGTAAATAGCATTGTTAGCAATATAAAGCATGTATAAATGTGTCTTTGATTGTATATATACAGTATAGGTAAATATACATATTTACAAACATATTTTTATATATATTTGTATTTTTGTATTGGGGATTGTGGGAAACGGTATTTCGATCCCTCTGTCTGTACACACAAACTGAAAGATTGACAGTAAAGTTGACTTTGACTTTGATTTGTAGAAAAATGATCTTCTAATTTTGCCAATAAGTTTCCTCTTTCTTTTTTCTCCTGGTTATTTTAGATGTTGTTAGTTCCCTTTGTTCCCTAGTTTATAAGGTAACGTAACAACTTGATAACACACAGTACATGTATGCTTTGTTTGCAATATATTGCAAGATTAAAATAAGATGACAAGTATTTGTATCAGACGGTAATGGATTACCATTTTACCGCATTTGGCTTTATTGTTATTTCACGAGGCTCTTTTCCATGTGATGCTCCAGAGTGAAACTCTACTTATTTACAAGCTAAGTTATGAAAATGCTTGCCTCTGTTAGCAAAGAACAACACATACAAAACATAAAAACATGTATTACTGTATATGTCCTTCTGCAATAAAAAACCACATGTTTGCTGTAAAAGTGTGGCTCTTCTTGCCAACGAACACACAGCTATCAGAAGAAGAGGAACTCAGTTTAACGACTTAAATCGGACTTTTATGGTTTATGTGTGAAATGGATCCGAACTCTGTTGATGTGTTTTATGTCCGTGAGACAAAATGTGAAATAAGTGGAATAACTGAAGCGGACCACCGGCAAACAGACAGAGGAGAGACTGTACTACTGTGGTGTGTGTGTGTGTGTGTGTGTGTGTGGGTGTGTGTGTGTGGTGTGTGTGTGTGTGTGTGTGTGGTGTGTGTGTGTGTGGTGTGTGTGTGTGTGTGTGTGTGTGTGTGTGTGTGTTTTTGTGTGTGTGTGTACCCGTCAGGCGAGCAGTAAACGGCTCTCTGGGACTGAAGGGACATTTTCCTCTGCCCGACTCCATCGTATCAGACAACTCGAACAACGGCTCCTAAAGAGAGAGAGAGAGAGAGAGAGAGAGAGAGAGAGAGAGAGGAGAGAGAGAGAGAGAGAGAGAGGGGACAGAGGGAGAGAGAGAGAGGGAGAGGGACAGAGGGGAGAGGGGACAGAGAGAGAGAGAGAGAGGGAGAGGGGACAGAGAGAGAGAGAGAGAGAGAGAGAGAGAGAGAGAGAGAGAGAGAGAGAGGGGAGAGAGAGAGGAGGGGACAGAGAGAGAGAGAGAGAGGGAGAGGGGACAGAGAGAGAGAGAGAGGGGAAGGGGACAGAGAGAGAGAGAGGAGGAGAGGGGACAGAGAGAGAGAGAGAGAGAGGGAGAGGGGACAGAGAGAGAGAGGGAGAGGGGACAGAGAGAGAAAGAGAGAGGGAGAGGGGACAGAGAGAGAGAGAGAGAGAGGAGAGGGGAGAGGGGACAGAGAGAGAGAGAGAGAGGGAGAGGGGACAGAGAGAGAGAGAGAGAGAGAGAGAGAGAGGGAGAGGGGACAGAGAGAGAGAGAGAGAGAGAGAGAGAGAGGGAGAGGGGACAGAGAGAGAGAGAGAGAGGGAGAGGGGACAGAGAGAGAGAGAGAGAGAGAGAGGGGAAGGGGACAGAGAGAGAGAGAGAGAGAGAGAGAGAGGGACAGAGAGAGAGAGAGAGAGAGAGAGGGGAAGGGGACAGAGAGAGAGAGAGAGAGAGGGAGAGGGGACAGAGAGAGAGAGGGAGAGGGGACAGAGAGAGAGAGAGAGAGAGAGAGAGAGAGAGAGGGGAAGGGGACAGAGAGAGAGAGAGAGAGAGGGAGAGGGGACAGAGAGACCACACACACATTTAGAATGACAGATATTACGAAGGGCAGAGAGGAAACTCCACTTGAACTCTAATATTCCCTGATGGATTTCTTCCTGTATGTCAGAGCACAATGAGGCTCTTCAGAGGGGACTCTCTGAGAACAGTCTCTATTTATAATGTGTGTGTCAAACAGCATGGCCAGGTGTATTGGTATGATAATCTTTGCACTGAAAGAAGTGCCATCATGAACGATTTCACCATTCACTCTTTCTGCATCAGCACAGCTATATACAAACACTACTATACATTTCTAACATCAAACGTTGGGGACTCAACATATCAGTGCTCACTACAGGACGCTATGAGCTGTAAAACAGACTTTAAAGGTCTCCCATGATGCAACATGCACTTTTTGATGTCTTTTATACATAATATGCTCTGTTTTTGATGAACTCAAAGAAACTCTCTCCTGTCTGAACAACAGATATCTTCTAATATTCAATACCAGGACACACCAATGGTTTCTCAGTGGTTTGAGACTGGGCGTGTCTTTATAAAATGTGTGTATAAATGTGTGTATAAATGTGTATATAAATGTGTGTATAAATGTGTATATAAATGTGTATATAAATGTGTGTATAAATGTGTGTATAAATGTGTATATAAATGTGTGTATAAATGTGTGTATAAATGTGTGTATAAATGTGTATATAAATGTGTGTATAAATGTGTGTATACCTCCGTGTCGTGTCCCACATGGAGGTAGGAGCACTGAGGATGGAAGGCTCCGGTCCCACAGGCGTAAACATGAGTTTTATTGAAGGGCTGCAGCAGCCGCACGAAGTTAGCACAGTCCGTCTGCAAACAAAAACAACAACAACAACACGTCAATATCAACAGAAATACACCGATATATATTACCGTACAGACAATAAAGCAGGGGTGTCAAACTCAAGGCCCACGACCTCATGTCATGTGGCCCCGCAGGAGCTTACAAAGAATAAAATATACAATACAATTGGAGTAATTGTTGAATATTTGCTTGCAATTATTTACTGATAATAATCCAATGCAGAGCCAATAATGTAATATAATACCTTATTTTATATATATTATGTTTTTATATGTATATGATATAGTCTTAAAGTTACAACCGGCCCTTGAGTGCACCTTTAATATGGATGTGGCCTAAGATGAATTTGAGTTTGACACCATGTCTTAAAGAGACAGTCGCACATTTTAGAAAACTTGATGTAATGAGAAATGAACCAACGAGGGTTGATGACATCTTTAAAACGTTTTTAGTCAAAGTACATAATAAAATATGTTTATTGTCTTATATGTCGAGTGGTTTTCTACTTTTCTAAATCTAATTGAAGGACTCTTACCTCTGGATTCTTCCCCGCCATGACGCAGTGTATCTGGTGCTCTCTAGCAGCCGGCCAGTGGATCTGATGGAGGAAATACATCACATTACATCAAATATAGTTATTTACCTTTTA
>JAAKFY010000006.1:4484108-4506608 GCA_011823955.1 Dissostichus mawsoni | reverse complement strand
GTAAATGATGTGTATTTAATTCAAACGTGTGTTAATGAGTTGGGTTATGTTTGATACCAGATGACCTCTGTTTTTATTGATTGATTATAATCTATTCTGTACTTTTGTTTTGTTTGTGTACCTTGTACGGCGACCTCGAGAGCCTTGAAGGGCGCCTATATAAATCAAATGTATTATTATTATTATTACTGAAAGTTGCCCGGTTACAGAAGAGGATTTAGAGCCACGTGTGAACATCTGTTAGAGATCACAGAAATAAAAAGTCAGAATTTCCAATATTGTGAATTCCAAGATTATCTGAAATCTGAATATTGAGAAAAAGTCAGAATTCTATGAAAATCAGAGTTCAGAAATTTAAAGACAGAATTCCGAAATTAAATCTGAAATCCGAGAAAAAGTCAGAATTTCGGGATTAAAGTCAGAATTCTGCGAAAAAGTCAGAATTACAAAACTTAAAGGTCACCTATCATGCTATTTTTAGGCAATAGCATAGGTCTCAGATATATAAAAATATATCAAAAACATGTCTATGAAGTGTTTTGCTCAAAACACCAAACAGATCACCCATTCTAGCCACGCCTCATATCCCTCTATTTCACTTCCTGTTTCAAAAGTGCTGATTTGGGCATAAAGCTTTAAAAAAATAAAAATTGATAAAAAAGAGGGGCGGAGCTTATGTCTGCTCATGCAGGAGATTCTACCGGCAGATACTGCCGTGATGAAACGCCATATCATGGATTATCAAGGATTCTTTCTGAAACAGTATGGAGCTCAAAGGCTTTCCTCTTGCCGGTTATACCACAAGGTGAGTTCCTTTTCATTTCCTGCTTCTTCACACACATGCTCTCCAGTAGAGGTTAGCTCTGAGTGTTAGCGATGCTAATGTAAACACCGACCATATTACGTCCAAAACAGTCGGGCATTGTTTCTGATAGCAACGTTTCTGATAGGGCCGTGGGTCCACATTTCAGATATTACGTCATAACGGACGCAGATCTGGATCAGCTCCGTCGTTCCCCGTTTTTAGAGATTTGGGTACGGAGGAAAAGAGAGAGGGTTTTATTTTCTGACGCTGCGTGAGTTCCCTGACACACCGGGGACACACCGGGGACACACCGGGGCACACGGGGACACATCTTTATGTATAAAAGACATCAAAAAGTGCATTTTGCATGATAGGTCCCCTTTAAATAAAAGTCAGAATTTCAAGAAATCTAATTATTTTATAGTTTTACGAAAAACCTCAGAATTCAGACTTTAATCACAAAACAAAACGCAAAAATCACTTTCGGTCAGATTTCCCAACAAAAAGTCCCATGCTGCTTTTCCATCAGTCAGTCAGCTGATGGTGATTTAATGAGTGACAGATTCACAGAGTCTGGATGTCTGGATGTAATTCAGCTGAATGGTGATTACATCTGATTGGTCAGCAGGGATCTGGATTCATGCTGATTGGTCGAGGGGTCAGGGTCATGACCTCTACACAATGTAAAGCTAAAATAACAATTGATTAGAGTTTTCCAGCACGTAACATAAGGAAACAACTCAAATTGCTGCACATTTATTCTTTTCCCCCTCACTTCTTATGCTTTTATAGATTTTTTAATTTTTTATTTACTTGTAGTTATTATTTGAAATCTTAGAAAATTAAGTAAAACCTTTTTGTGAAACCCTTGGCGTTACCTTTTGTGTATGTGAAGTGTTACTCAGAGTGAGATATAGTGAGAAGATAAGCAGAGGATGTATAAAAAGTATTATTTAACATGAGATGTATGAGATGTTTTTCTTCTTCTTTCAGTTTGACTCCAGCCGTGAACACATGTTAGCGTGGAGCAGCTTCACTCTCCTCTAATCAACTGGATCGTTTACAGAGACCTCGACCAGAGCGGAAACTAAAGTGAGCGTGAACGTCCGTCCGTGTGTGTGTGTGTGTGTGTGTGTGTGTGTGTGTGTGTGTGTGTGTTGTGTGTGTGTGTGTGTGTGTGTGTGTGTGTGGTGTGTGTGTGTGTGTGGTGTGTGTGTGTGTGTGTGTGTGTGTGTGTGTGTGTGTGTGTGTATGTGTGAGAGAAGAAGAGAGAGCTTTGAATAACGCCAAACACTTGTTAAACTCTTCAGGCAGAACAGATGAACTGAGAGAGCTGGGAGCGTGCCCAACACCTGAAACACACACCTATGAGAGAGTGTGTGTGTGTGTGTGTGTGTGTGTGTGTGTGTGTGTGTGTGTGTGTGTGTGTGTGTGTGTGTGGTTGTGTGTGTGTGTGTGTGTGTGGTGTGTGTGTGTGTGTGTGTGACAGAGAGAGAGATAGAGTGTGTGACTGTCAGTGTGAGATATAGAGTGACAGAGACCAATGGAAACACTTTTCTTTCACTGTGAGAAGGTATGTGAAGAAAAGAGGAGTTAATATAAGTCTGTCTAACATCTGTGTGTGTGTGTGTGTGTGTGTGTGTGTGTGTGTGTGTGTGTGTGTGTGTGTGTGTGTGAGAGAGATTGATTGCTCCCTGCATGAACACTGATTGCAGGGAGCAATCAGGAAGGTGATTAAACTGGATTTGCTTCATTAAAATGGTGTGTGTGACGTACAATACAGTGTGACCACATGTTACCCCACACACACACACACACACACACACACACACACACACACACACACACACACCACAACACACACACACACACCCACACACACACACACACACACACACACACACACACACACACACACACCACACACACACACACACACACACACACACACACACACACACACACACACACACACGTTTGACCACAGTACCTCTCACAGACCGCTCTGTGTCTGTCTCTTATTTAATCCTTAAGCTCATTAAGTCATTAACGTGTTTCAGTTCTTGCTTTAAAGCGGTTATTTTAATGAAAACACTCTAGGTTCCAGTTTGACAGCAGAGAAGCAGAACTGTTTTAAAACACATTCAGAAAGATGATTTAATACAAGAATAACCGTATTTATCAGCGCTACAACTCCTGGTTTATTTCCTTTTTAATTAAGCTGTAGAGTTTTTCTTCATTATTTCTTTAATTAGTCATTTCTTCCGTTTAAATCTCTTTTTTTTTACTATTAAACTGTAAAAAGTGTAACTAAAAAGGGTCGCAGTTTCATTTTATGATAGTAAATGTTTTAACATCGTATCAATAAAGAAATATAAGGAAAATACATTGAAAAAAGCACATTTTAAAATGTAAAAATATACAGTTCAATACAAAAAACAAGACAAAGAAAATAATTAATTTGCCTCACTTTGTTTATTATATTTAGTTTGAATTGCTAAATTATGATTAAAAATACATCAAATGTATCTGGATTATTTTCTAGAAATATAATTATATATATGAAGATAAGAGTTAAATGATTTTCCTCTCTTTAGCTATTTTAGAAAGTGAAACCGTGTAATTCTTTTGGACAAATGATGGCCTCCGAAACATCTTTACACGTGACAGAGATCTCCCCCCTGCTGAGAGGGAGTGAAGGGAGGAGAGGTGATCTCCCCCTGCTGAGAGGGAGTGAAGGGAGGAGAGGTGATCTCCCCCCTGCTGAGAGGGAGTGAAGGGAGGAGAGGTTATCTCCCCCCTGCTGAGAGGGAGTGAAGGGAGGAGAGGTGATCTCCCCCCTGCTGAGAGGGAGTGAAGGGAGGAGAGGTGATCTCCCCCTGCTGAGAGGGAGTGAAGGGAGGAGAGGTGATCTCCCCCCTGCTGAGAGGGAGTGAAGGGAGGAGAGGTTATCTCCCCCTGCTGAGAGGGAGTGAAGGGAGGAGAGGTGATCTCCCCCCTGCTGAGAGGGAGTGAAGGGAGGAGAGGTTATCTCCCCCCTGCTGAGAGGGAGTGAAGGGAGGATAGGTGATCTCCCCCTGCTGAGAGGGAGTGAAGGGAGGAGAGGTTATCTCCCCCTGATAAGACCGATACAAAAAAAGATTAGATAAGAGCTGACGGCTCCTCCTGTCAAATACCAGAGACATTAAAACACACCGCCAACGCCTATGTGTGTGTGTGTGTGTGTGTGTGGTGTGTGTGTGTGTGTGTGTGTGTGGTGTGTGTGTGTGTGTGGTGTGTGTGTGTGTGTGTGTGTGTGTGTCTCAGCTGGCAGAAAACATCTGGAGATCTGCTGAACTCACTGATAGAAAAAGTAAATTCATTCTGACTTTGCATGAAAATGACGGTTTAATTGATATAATTTAAGAAGTCTTTTGACATGTAAACATTCCCATTGCGACCTCTAAATAATAGCTATCTAAAATAACTTCAGAAATCTTCATCATTTTCCACGTGTTGCAAGAGTTTTACAGCAAAATGACTACAGCAAGAATCCAAAAGTCCACCATGTGCTGTGTCTGATGTAGATACACCTCGAATCTGTTGGGGAATAATTTGCTTAGGTATTCAACCTTTGACCCAGTTCATCGTTTCTCCTCTCACTGTCTCCTTTCCCACGGCATAGGTCTACGGCCTTGGGTTCTGCTGCTATCTCTCTTAAGGAGGGGCAGCTTGGGCGCATTGTTGTTGCCAGTCTATGACCGAGCACAAGCTGCATGAGGTAGTTTACTGTTCAGGGACATCTAGAAGCCCTTCTTTTTAGGACGGAGGTTCCCTGGCGCACATTCTTTTCTATGGACGAGAGCTCTAGTTAGATTCAGGGTCCATATTGTTTAGTCTCACTGATAAAGAATGTTGATTATTACACTCTGAACTAGTTAAAACCTGAGCTACAGAGAGTTCTTCAGAATTGATTGTGGCGTCTTCAACCGTGTGGTCAACTCGTGGCCCGTGACATGTCTTGTGAATTCTCCGGCCGAAGCTCCAAATAAACCGTCAGTGTTTGCCATCAAAGCTCCAGCTCTCCTCGTGTCTCTCTGAGTCCTGACTCCATCAGAGCTCCAGCTCTCCTCGTGTCTCTCTGAGTCCTGACTCCATCAAAGCTCCAGCTCTCCTCGTGTCTCTCTGAGTCCTGACTCCATCAAAGCTCCAGCTCTCCTCGTGTCTCTCTGAGTCCTGACTCCATCAGAGCTCCAGCTCTCCTCGTGTCTCTCTGAGTCCTGACTCCATCAAAGCTCCAGCTCTCCTCGTGTCTCTCTGAGTCCTGACTCCATCAGAGCTCCAGCTCTCCTCGTGTCTCTCTGAGTCCTGACTCCATCAAAGCTCCAGCTCTCCTCGTGTCTCTCTGAGTCCTGACTCCATCAAAGCTCCAGCTCTCCTCGTGTCTCTCTGAGTCCTGACTCCATCAAAGCTCCAGCTCTCCTCGTGTCTCTCTGAGTCCTGACTCCATCAGAGCTCCAGCTCTCCTCGTGTCTCTCTGAGTCCTGACTCCATCAAAGCTCCAGCTCTCCTCGTGTCTCTCTGAGTCCTGACTCCATCAGAGCTCCAGCTCTCCTCGTGTCTCTCTGAGTCCTGACTCCATCAAAGCTCCAGCTCTCCTCGTGTCTCTCTGAGTCCTGACTCCATCAAAGCTCCAGCTCTCCTCGTGTCTCTCTGAGTCCTGACTCCATCAGAGCTCCAGCTCTCCTCGTGTCTCTCTGAGTCCTGACTCCATCAAAGCTCCAGCTCTCCTCGTGTCTCTCTGAGTCCTGACTCCATCAAAGCTCCAGCTCTCCTCGTGTCTCTCTGAGTCCTGACTCCATCAGAGCTCCAGCTCTCCTCGTGTCTCTCTGAGTCCTGACTCCATCAGAGCTCCAGCTCTCCTCGTGTCTCTCTGAGTCCTGACTCCATCAGAGCTCCAGCTCTCCTCGTTTCTCTCTGAGTCCTGACTCCCATTGCTTCAGAAGTTTCCCGCACAGAATCAAAAAATACTTAGTTTGTTTTTAATATAATCCAATGATTATCGTCATGTTTTAAATAAAGGAATTCTCAAAAAAGTGCAAAGCACCAGTGAACAGAATCCCAGACAATTGGACAGAGCACGTTGGTGTCTTGATATCGACTTTTGCATAATTACCAACAGCACCAGGTTTTCAAACAACAACGTAAACCGATCTTCGTCATAACGACACGCCCAGAGTTACAATGGTAGAACAACAGCGTGGAAGTCTGGACATTTTGGGGGTTGATTGGATGAAAGGGTCGAACGATCACATGACTCAGAGACTGGAGGTCACTATAGAAACTGCAGCATTAAAGTGAAGCTGGAGGTTTCTGCACAATTTTCTAAATGAAGGCAGAAGGGATGAGTTCGCTGAGGATGCAAGTCAAGGGTGTGGAGAGTCGCATTTATCCTGCTGGACTTTTACCTCTTTATTTTTCTGTCAAATGTGTTTATATTATATTTTTCTGTTTTTTTTAATTTTGATATAGATTTTTGTGGTCAATTAAATTTTTTCAGCAAACATTTTTGGGAGGTTTTATATTTTTTACGCTATTTTTTGTCAACATTTTTTTTAAAGTTTTTTTCGGTACATTATTTTTGGGTTAATGATTTTTTCAGATATTTTTTTGTCATTTTTTTTAAGATTATTTTTGGGTCAATTTCTTTTTGTCAGCATTTTTTACGGTTCTTTTTTTTTTCGATCGCACTTTTCAGTTAATTTTTTGAGATTCCATTTTTGGGTTAATTTCTATTTGTTAAAGGTTTTTTCGGTCAATTTATTTTAACGATTTTCTTTTTCAATAAAAAAATGTTGCCAATTTTTTTTAAGACATTATTTTAGGGTACATTTATTTACTGAGAACTTATTGTTTTGGTCTTTTTTTTCAAATTTTGGCGGGGATTGAATTTTTTGTCAATTATTTTATTTTTAAAGTAAATTAATTTTAAGATTGAATTTGTTTGGTTTGTTGTATTTTACGTTTCTATATTGATGCAAGTCATTTAAAATGTGTCGACTCAATCTTCTCTTTTTCTCCAGTTTAAGAATATATTGAATTTATCTGCAAAACTAATTGTGGTTTAAAATGTGTTGCACTCAATGAAATCGAACAACCAATGCACTAATATAACAATATTTACCTTTTTTAAGGAGTTTCTCCAAAAGGGAAAACACCCATTTGTTCCACTCTGACCTGAATATGTTCTCATCCCAAAGAGAAAAGCACAATCTGCTGTCTCTGATACCTCATTCACACCAACGCAACTCCGGTTCAAGCTCCGTGCTAGAGCTTTTCAGGTTCAGAACCGGTTCTTCGGTTTAGCTCCGGCTCTTTTCACACCGCTCAGAGCCCGACTGGTGCTGCGTCATTGCGTCATCGTTTGCGTCATGACGTAACCGTTTGCGTGCCTGCTTCATAAAGCCAAACCGCGCGGAAACCCCTCACAGCTCACACCGACAACAACAACAATGGCCGATTGTGTTGAAGCGCTACTCGTTTTGGTTTTGGTAAAAACCAGCGGTTGCCATCTCTTTCTGCAATTGTTGGAGAATTGCTTTGGACCGCGTGCTCCCCTCCAGCTTCCTCTGTACCTCTTCGGAAGACCAGATTCCCAGTAGGTAGCTGGTCTCTTCAGTGGACCACTGCTGCTTGTTAAGTTTCTCCATCGTTGTGTACAAACTGGATAAAACGTGCGCTTTTTGTTGTTGTTCAGGAGTTGATCCCGCCCCTGCCCCTGCCCCCGCCTCGACGTAAGCGTGACGTATGCGGTGCTTTTGCTCTAGCCGGAGAATTTTTTGGTGCTTGAAACGAACCGGATTCCGGAGCTAAGAGGCTGCTCCGCTGCGGTGTGAACAGGATAGGGGTTTCACCAACTACTCGACTAGTCGACTAGTCGAGTAGTTCTACCACTAGTCGGCGCTGTAGGCCCTAGTCGACTAGTCGTGAACAAAATGGAGGCAAACGTGGGAAATGAGGATGCCGACATTGGCGCTGAGGTGCTGCAAAATGCTCCAGCAAAACACGCCCGACATTCAGGGGTCCTCATTTTGTGCGCAAATGCGCCGCACCTATGCACTCTAGTTTCAGTTTTAGCTCCGGCGCTAAAAGTTCACGAGCGTGCTCAACTAGCACCCCCTCTTTGAACAGCTGTTTGGACCTCATTTCGAGAGCAACAAGAAAACACGGGTCAACAGTGGCGCGGATGAGCTACGGGATTACTGCCAGCAGACACCCCATATCCCCACAATGGATAACCCTCTGAAGTGGTGGGCACAAAACGCGAACCGCTTCCCCCGTTTAGCCAAGCTTTCCAGGAGCTACCTGGCTACACCAGCACCCCAAGTGAACGGATGTTTTCCCTGGCAGGCACCACTGTCACCCGACAGCGGTCAAGCCTCCTTCCCTCACATGTTGACGCTTTGGTCTTCCTTAACGCAAACCAAAAAACCTGGAAGGTGGACATCCTTATCGAGGAGGACAGTGACAGCGAGTAAAGTGTTGCGCAATGCGCACTGGATTTACGTTGCATTTATGTTCTTAACAGAGTTTTTGCAGTAGATTTGGTGAGTCCAGTTACTGTTTTTTATTTAATCAGCCATGTAACCCAAATTAAAATGCTGCTTTGTTACAGTGTTTAACGTAACTGTATGCATTGCAATACAAAATACAGTTTTACACCTCTCTTTGTGTGTCTTTTATGACGTAACAACTAGTCGACTAGTCGACTGCTATTTTGAAAAACTGGTCGACTAGTAAATAATGGTTCGTGAAACCCCTAGAACAGGAAAACCCGGTGCTTTTCAAGCTCCAGCTCCGAACCGCCCTGAAACACCGTTGGTGTGAATGAGGTATTAGTGTTTCATGTGTTTCTTCAGATTCACACTGCAACACATTTCCTCCGTTAGCACGTGCTAACACTTTACAGACCGCAGGGAACAGATCGCGTGTTTAAATCCAAATGAAATCAGGACCAAACCACATCTGTCCATCTGAGAGAAGAAGGAGTCTCTCTCTGCACGAAGCTGCAAAGATCTCCACCGAAACATGACTTTCTTTTATTTTTTAAGCACACAGCCCATAGCAATTTACTCTAATAGCAAACATCTTACTTTCCCATGAGGCATCGATGCACTGAGTTCATTGGAATAACTGAAGGATTTACCGTCTATAAAAGGAAAGCATATTAGAAATGTTACCCCGTAAACTCATAACAGCGGCTTCTTTAGAGCGGGTTGGATTTCAGGTAACAACAAACAGAAGAGAGACGCAAGTGAAAGTCTTTTATAGATTAAATGTAATGTAAGTATGTGTGAGAAAAATACAGGAGGAGGCAAGAAAGACAATTAAAAGTGGAGCGACAGTCGCTGCTATCAGCAGAACGACCTGTTTTCAAGAGTTAAATGTATAAAAGTAAGAGTTTCCAGTGCAATTAAAGACTTAACGAGCAGTTTCAGAGGATAAAAGCAGCTGGAAAACGTCTCGGTGGTTGTCCTCAGAGGATTAATGCATTATTAAGATTGTCACGCAACACCACAATGGCTTTAAAGAGTCCCTTTTCTGCTTTCTGGGGTTTTCCATTTGTTTTAGTGCATGTAAATGGTCTGCAAAGGCTCAAATCCCTGTGTCCTCTGCCTGAAACGCCTCCATTGGACTCCTTTGTTTACATCCAGAACATAGTGACATCACAATGGAACACTCGCGCTCCTATTGGCTAGCGCTCCAACACATTGTAAGTGATAGGCTAAGGGGCGGGACATCTCTTAGCTGTTGACCAATCACAACAGAGCCAGCTGAAGCACAGGCAGTGAGAGAAAAATAATATTTCAGACTTTAAACTCAGACCAAAAAAAGTATTTTACTTAAGACGATTTTTATACCTTTGTCGTATTTTAATTTGTATGTTTTTCTTTATTTCATTTCATTTCAAACCTTTATTTATCCAGGTGAATCCCATTGAGATCATTGATCTTTTTTCAAGGGAGACCTGCTCAAGTAGGTTCCACATGAAACAAAAACAGAAAACAGAAAAACAAAAAGGACATCATACAGCATCAATACAGGGATTACAATTTACAGAACTATCCACATGAACAGGTTCCAACAGCATCCGACTGAGGAGCATCCACCCGAGCTTTAAAAACATTTAGTGGCACCATTTATATAATGCTGTTTTGAATGTTATCCTGCACTATAAGCTTAATGAAGCTCAGCGTGAGTTCAACCAGGAAGACCGTCTATTCACTATTCCTACGTTACTACTCTCTCTCCTCTCAATAAGTGATCGGGGGCGTCACTCCCCAGCTTAACCAATCACTTCGCTCTATTCCCAAGAGCCTATCATAGCGCTCCGCTAACTCTTTTAAGTCTGCTCTCCCCCTCTGACAGCTGTCATTTCAGGTGACTCAACGCAACCCTCCTCCACCCCTTTTCACCTCCTGTCCCTCTGAATCCAGGGTCAAGCTAAGCCCCTCCCCTTCAGACCGACCCCAACTATCCATTCACCACCACCAGGGTCAAGCCAAGCCACTCCCCTTCAGACCGAAGCCCACTATCCATTCACCACCACCAGGGTCAAGCTAAGCCCCTCCCCTTCAGACCGAAGCCCACTATCCATTCACCACCACCAGGGTCAAGCTAAGCCACTCCCTTCAGACCGAACCCACTATCCATTCACCACCACCGGGTCAAGCTAAGCCCTCCCCTTCAGACCGAACCCACTATCCATTCACCACCACCAGGGTCAAGCTAAGCCCCTCCCCTTCAGACCGACCCCACTATCCATTCACCACCACCAGGGTCAAGCTAAGCCCCTCCCCTTCAGACCGAACCCAACTATCCATTCACCACCACCAGGGTCAAGCAAGCCCTCCCCTTCAGACCGAAGCCCACTATCCATTCACCACCACCAGGGTCAAGCTAAGCCCCTCCCCTTCAGACCGACGCCCACTATCCATTCACCACCACCAGGGTCAAGCTAAGCCCCTCCCCTTCAGACCGAAGCCCACTATCCATTCACCACCACCAGGGTCAAGCTAAGCCCTCCCTTCAGACCGACCCCAACTATCCATTCACCACCACCAGGGTCAAGCTAAGCCCTCCCCTTCAGACCGAAGCCCACTATCCATTCACCACCACCAGGGTCAAGCAAGCCCCTCCCTTCAGACCGAAGCCCACATCCATTCACCACCACCAGGGTCAAGCTAAGCCCCTCCCCTTCAGACCGAGCCCACTATCCATTCACCACCACCAGGGTCAAGCTAAGCCCTCCCCTTCAGACCGACCCCAACCATCCATCGCCAAAATCACCGTTACATTCATTTGTGTATCTTTGCAATAAATATGTATTCTTACATCAAAACCGTCTCTCCTGATTGAACTATGGAAATCTCCTAACATTATTCAGTTGGAGAGTCAACTCAAAATGCATTTGTTTTGCCTGATATAGATATTTATTCCAATCCTTGCACACTTGATGTAAACAATATCCCTCTTTATATTGTGCTGACTGAATATTGGCCCTTCAGTTTATACATTTTTATCTTCACGGTCATCCGTACGTTTCTTACTCTCTAGTGCTGATTTATTTCTATTTCTATTTAGAGATGTTTCTATTTTAGAATTGTTTATTTCTACTCTTTTAATTTCTGCAATGCCTTGTTTTGTTTTATGCTGCAACAACAAAAATTATTCTCAAATTGGGATTAATAAAGTACATTTTATTAGTACCTATTTCTGTTAATTAGAATAGCGATCATCAAACAAATTACAAGGAATTGGCTAAAAGATAATAACTTAGTTGTGGTGGCGTTTTAATACTAGTCTACATTTAGTCGCCACCTCTGTCGGGGTTGTGGGTTTTTGACGCGCCTCTCTTTGTTTCCAAACAATTCACCGGAGATCGTTGTTGAACACATTTCTTCGCTTCATCGTAAGTAAAAGTTATCAGTCTCAAAAAGAACAAAAAGAACACGGTCAGAAAGACTTTTCCGCTTCCCCGTCTCATCACCATCAGCTGTGTCCTATCAACCTACTATGGTAGGTTGATAGGACACAGCTGATGGTGATCAGATAGGCAGATACGCATGCACGTGATACTGACGCACATTTCATAACAAATAAGTGAGCCTTAAATTCATATATTTTAAACCATAGTGTGAATTCTGTATTTTATGACGGTGTAAAAGATGTTGTGTTTTATATTTTATGTATGCACCATGACATCAAGTCAAATTGCTAGTATGTGCGAACCTACCTGGCAATAAACCTGTTTCTGATTCTGACTCACAAAAATACCTGATTAATTAAGAGTTTAATCAACTTTATATTATTATTAAGCCTAACATTCAGACAATAATATACTTGAACATGGCTCTAACAATAGTGAACTCACAATGGAATAACTGGAGAAAACAACTCGATTAGAAACCAAATGCATATCTTTGAGGAAAGGTGGGAAAATGGGTCAAGTAGAACAATATAGTGAATATAATGAATGTATACCTGAGTATTAATAATGTATCCATTCTTTTATTTGTAATATTACTATTATTTTATTACTTATTTTCGGATTTGTCATCTGGTATTTAGTTAATCTATGTATAGATGTGTTTATTTAGTTATGTATGCTTTGTGAATATTTTCTTTAAATGCAAATAAAAAATCTTTTTTATCTTATCTTGTATAACAGATTGCAGTTGATGTAGTTTTACACTCACGTATGAAGACAGTTATAGACAAAATATGAATGGAAAAGGCGTCAAAGAGTCAGTAGTAGTGACACAGCTCAAGGACATCAACGGTTGAGAAAGACGTGCACTTGTTTCTGTGCAAACGAACGAGCATCAGGAGGAATGAAGTTCTTGAACACATAACCCTGATTGGACCTGTCTCAGCTCAAGTGTTGTTTTCCCGGTAACCGGAGCGAGGGACGAGTAACAGATCATTCCTGAAGCTGAACTCTGTTTGTTGATTCAGTGAATTCAGGGAGCGACGTCTGAGTCTGACAGCACATGGAAACATCCGGACTAAAACATTTCATTTAACCACGTCTCAGTTGAAGACTTCAAAGAAATTCCTCCTTGACATTTATTTTTTTACATTCTTTTTTGGAATAGTTACATTTTTAAGATTTTATTTCTTGGTCAATTTAAAAGAATTATAAGATTTTAAATTTTGGTCAATTTCCTTTTAAAATAATGTATGTTTCAGTCCAATTTTTATTATGATTTTTGTATTTCTGTTACATTTTTTATCAACATTTTTCTGTCCATTTTATTTTTTAAATACTTATTTTTTGGTCAAACCTTTTTTAAGTTGTATTTTTGGTATAAGAAACATTTCTGATTTCTATTTCCGGTCAATTATTATTAAGATGTTATTTTTTGCTAAATTTTTTGGGGGGATATTTAATGTTTTTGGTAACTTAATTCATTTTAAGTTTAATTTTTTCTTTCATTCTTTGATTTTTTAAGTCTTAAATATTTGTTCCATTCATTTCTTATCTTTTTTATTTCGGTCAGCTTTTCTATTAAGATTTTACCTCCATAAAAAAATTATCCTAGACACTTTTAAACATCCTATTTACAATATATAGCTGCTACAATAGCTGCTAGCTGCTAGCCACAGTCCAGACGTTCTCATGTTTCTGTAAATAAAGTTATCCTGATTGAAGCGCTGCTCGTGTTTCAGCTCCAGTCTAAACACACTCTCTCTCTACTGTTTGTTTTCAGGAGGATCCAGTAGCAGCTCGCTGAAGTGAAGGACGTCCAACAGTTTGGGTCAGCGCCTCTAAATGTGAGAGTATCAATAACCTACAGGTCTGTGTGTTTAGCTAAACGCTAACACCATTAACACCGCTAACACTCTTTCCTTCCATCACTCCCTCCCTTCAACTCTGGACTGCTGTCTGCATGGAAACTTGACGAATGCCCATAGTTTAACTTTAACTATTTCAGAATTGCTTCATTCTCCGGGAGGTTATGTGCAATACAGAGCTCCCCACTGTTTCTAGTAAAGAGAAAACAACCATATCAATAAGTCAATCAAAATGATGCTACAGGATTTCTTCTTCTCTGCTTATTCTTCCTTAAATCTTATGTATGCAATATTTGCTGAATGGAAACCAATACATGCTGACCAATTTTTAAAAAGCACACATATCCTCTGTAAGGCTTCAAAATGGTGCTAGGAAATATGAAAAACGCCTAAAGTATATAAAAAAAAATAGGTCCAATCCGGGCTGTCTGCAGTGAGTCTGAACAGGTCTTTCTGCAGGGCTCTGACCCTAAACACCCTGCATAACTGCACATGGTCCCTTTGAAGATGCACTTGAACACCAAAACACTGCATCTGATGGCCAGCTGTCCCCCAACACGCACATGTGTTTTATTCTGTGCCAGTTATTAGTGTTGCTTAACCAAAGAACATCTCTGAAAGACGAAAACAAGACCTCCAGAACGTGGTTTCATCACAAGTCCTCTTCTGTTACCCTTCTCTGATCTGACATTAAGTTATTTAACTTTTAGGCAACTGCACCTACAGTTAAAGTTAGAAAAATATGTCCCAGGCATTCAAATAGAGTAAACTGTGAAACCTAAAGTCTACGTTGACTTGTTTTAACTCATGTAGGTACATCCCATCACATATTTAACCTACAAACATTCTTATTCAAACCCAAACGAGGATCTTTTACTAAACCTTACAACCAAGCATCCATATTTGACGACTTGGGAATCACAACAGATTGCAAAATAACTTGTTATGTGAAAATCAATACATGACGTAAGGTGCAAATGCGCTACAACGGTCAAAGACATTTCCATTAAGAGAAACACGCTGCAGCTTCAGAAAGGATGCAGATATAAAAAACCAAATGTTCCACATGAAGAAACATCTTCAGCAACTTGACAACACATGCAGCATTTAGAGAACATTCAGCAACTTGAGGAGACATGCAGCATTTAGAGAACATTCAGCAGCTTGAGGAGACATGCAGCATTTAGAGAACATTCAGCACTTGAGGAGACATGCAGCATTTAGAGAACATTCAGCACTTGAGGAGACATGCAGCATTTAGAGAACATTCAGCAGCTTGAGGAGACATGCAGCATCTAGAGAACATTCAGCAACTTGAGGAGACATGCAGCATCTAGAGAACATTCAGCAACTTGAGGAGACATGCAGCATTTAGAGAACATTCAGCAACTTGAGGAGACATGCAGCATTTAGAGAACATTCAGCAACTTGAGGAGACATGCAGCATTTAGAGAACATTCAGCAACTTGAGGAGACATGCAGCATTTAGAGAACATTCAGCAACTTGAGGAGACATGCAGCATCTAGAGAACATTCAGCAACTTGAGGAGACATGCAGCATCTAGAGAATATTCAGCAACTTGAGGAGACATGCAGCATCTAGAGAACATTCAGCAACTTGAGGAGACATGCGCAGCGTTTACTAAAAGCTGCAGAACCAAACGCTGCAGATACAAAACGCTGCAAGAAGCTCAAAACACTCATCTGCATGTGTTTTGGAACATTTGTGTTCAACCGTTGTAGCACACTCGCACCACTATGATGTCATAAAAAGGTCTAGCATTAGCCGGCATTCAGACTGAAAACAACCCTGCAAATTAAACAATGTGGGTTGTTGGAGACGTGATGAATAAGACACAAGAAAAAACAAGACATTTGTTCCAGAAAGTCCAGTTTTCAGTAACAGATCGATGCTTTTAAATCAGGGGGGTCAAACTCAAATACACAGTGGGCCAAAAAAAAAAAATGGGTACTAGTCGAGGGCCGGACTGGTTCAATGTTTATTGCAAAACTTATTGAAATTAACTTATTGCACATATTAAACCTGGAACTAACAAAGCTTCAATGATTGCCTCTAAAAACAACATTAAACATTAAATAATCAGTTGCATTCATTTCTTATGGCTCTATCTGCAGCTTCTCCAGAGTCATTTCTTATGATTACATTTTTCCACAGGCCAACAACAGCTTCAAGAAAACTATTTCCCTCAAAGAACAAACCAAACATGCCCTGTTGTCTCAAGAAACAAGTGCAGAAGGAAACATCCATTGAAACTCAGGTTGCTGCTCTGTGATGCTAGTTCAAGCCAGATACTTGGCATCTCATCTTGGGTGCAAGTTCATCAATGTTTGGGGTCAGGCTCTGAGCTGAGGAGACCCTCAGGATGGAGTGAAGGTGTGCGTGCAATATACCGGCGGGCCAGATCTAATAGTAATTAGAAATTATCCTGCGGGCCGAAATTAAATCCCCAAGGGCCTGATTTGGCCCCCGGACCTTGAGTTTGACACATGGGTTTTAAAGGCTTGTCAGACGCCAAGCAACACAAAACCGTCATAATTATATAATCATGATGTTGCATTTAACAGAACCAATGCACAGTCTTTCTGGACGAATGCTTCTAATTAAATACTCATCTCCCCTCTCCACTGACTCCTTCAACCCTCTTCTGTTCTCATTCTGCTGCCCGACGCCCACCCACGTCCTCCCCTCTCTCTGGTTCATTGACTAAATCTCAACCCCCAAATTCCTCCCCATTACTTCACCTCTTCTCTTCCTCACTTGTCTCTGAACATCTGTGGTGTACTGTAAGAAACTAAAGACACAAAGAACGATCCCTTTGTTCCCTCTTTAATAACCTGAAGATGTGGAAAAGACATGAAAGACCACATTCACTCGTTCTGCGTTTCTACTTTACTTTTCATTCATGTTCTCCTTAGCTCTGAAGTGTCTCAAATGAGTTTTACACATTTCAATCATCATTATTAACAAGCTAACGAAAAACCAGAGTGAGGGACCCCACAGATTCATAGAGGAGTGAAGGGCCCCTTCAACCTGCCGATCATCTTCAGATAAAAGACAATTAGTTAAAGAGCGGTACAGAGATGTGGTATTTCTGTGTTAGACCTGAAGGCAGCATCTCTCTCGTCCAATGGGATTTCTCCGTGTGATTTTGGGTAGATAATAATCTCTGTGTCAAACAAACGTTTATGATTCTTACACGTTTAGTTCGGCAGGATAATCTCCACATATTAACAGCACTTTATGATTTCTGAAGTAAAAAGCTAATGTTGAGCTATAAAGGAACTACAGCACGGTCACATGACTTCACGTCACCACCGCTAAGCTAAAGGCGGCTAATGTTGGGCTATAAAGGAACTACAGCACGGTCACATGACTTCACGTCACCACCGCTAAGCTAAAGGCGGCTAATGTTGGGCTATAAAGGAACTACAGCACGGTCACATGACTTCACGTCACCACCGCTAAGCTAAAGGAGGCTAATGTTGGGCTATGAAGGAACTACAGCACGGTCACATGACTTCACGTCACCACCGCTAAGCTAAAGGAGGCTAATGTTGGGCTATGAAGGAACTACAGCACGGTCACATGACTTCACGTCACCACCGCTAAGCCAAAGGAGGCTAATGTTGGGCTATAAAGGAGCTACAGCACGGTCACATGACTTCACGTCACCACCGCTAAGCTAAAGGAGGCTAATGTTGGGCTATAAAGGAACTACAGCACGGTCACATGACTTCACGTCACCACCGCTAAGCTAAAGGAGGCTAATGTTGGGCTATAAAGGAGCTACAGCACGGTCACATGACTTCACGTCACCACTGCTAAGCTAAAGGCGGCTAATGTTGGGCTATAAAGGAACTACAGCACGGTCACATGACTTCACGTCACCACCGCTAAGCTAAAGGAGGCTAATGTTGGGATATAAAGGAACTACAGCACGGTCACATGACTTCATGTCACCACCGCTAAGCTAAAGGTGGCTAATGTTGGGCTATAAAGGAGCTACAGCACGGTCACATGACTTCACATCACCACCGCTAAGCTAAAGGTGGCTAATGTTGGGCTATAAAGGAACTACAGCACGGTCACATGACTTCACGTCACCACCGCTAAGCTAAAGGTGGCTAATGTTGGGCTATAAAGGAACTACAGCACGGTCACATGACTTCACGTCACCACCGCTAAGCTAAAGGTGGCTAATGTTGGGCTATAAAGGAACGACAGCACGGTCACATGACTTCACGTCACCACCGCTAAGCTAAAGGTGGCTAATGTTGGGCTATAAAGGAACTAAAGCACGGTCACATGACTTCACGTCACCACCGCTAAGCTAAATGTGGCTAATGTTGGGCTATAAAGGAACGACAGCACGGTGAAGAGACTGAAACATGTGTCTTATGTCTACAAAATAAGAACCATGTGGAGTAGACAGAGCAGATGTTTCATGCACGAACCTGATGCATTATGAAATGATTTCTTCTTCTCCAAGTAGGAGAAGAAGATAAATGAGGAGGATTATTTGAAGGACGGAGAATAATGAGAACTCTTAAAAACTCCGCATTTACGGTTTTACTTTACACTTCTCTACATACACACACTCTTTTCTCTACATACACACACTCTTTTCTCTACATACACACACTCTTTTCCTTACCATGTCATTTTTGCTGCTGAATCTTGGCCTTTTCTGCAGTGTTTCCAAGAGACTTCAAGGTTCTGTGTGTGTGTGTGTGTGTGTGTGTGTGTGTGTGTGTGTGTGTGTGTGTGTGTGTGTGTGTGTGTGTGTGTGTGTGTGTGTGTGTGTGTGTGTGTGTTGTGTGGTGTGTGTGTGTGTGTGTGTGTGTGTGTGTGTGTGTGTGTGTTGTGTGTGTGTGTGTGGTGTGTGTGTGTGTGTGTGTGTGTGTGAGGCATTTTCGATGGTAATTCCTTTTTTCGTTCGGATCATTTTCCACTAAATGTCTGATGCTTTTCCAGCGAGCTCTAAAGACTTTCCCTCTGAACCCTGACACAGAAAACTGCCGGCATTTATTATATCACGTTTCAGCATGAAGACTTCATGCCTCAGACAGAGAAATTACTTCAGGTCACATTTACTTATCCTGAATTCAACCTGCCAGGAGCCATCGGGGTTTATTGTTGGGAGAAATGGAGCAGGCGGATGTATTTACTTTCAGTTATAATGACTCGCAATTTACTGCCAGCTTTACTCAGAGTGATCTGTTTGGTTTCATAGTTTTAGCTTCTTTATCCAGATCCCTAACTGATATGTAAACGTCAGGATCAGAATCAGAAATCCTGCATTCGTGCCACAGCGGGGACATTACCAGTGTTACTGCAAGAGGACAGTGCAGATAAACGGCATAAGTCCATATTAAATGAAGAAGAAAGACCAGATGAATAAAATCAAATAAGTACACATCTCTGGAAAAACAAGTAGCAGCATTTTTAAAGATGGTTGCACATTAGTTAAATTGTTATTGCTCTGAGAACATCGTTATTTATGTATTAAACTCATTTAAATATGTATTATTTCACAAAGATTACTTTTAAGCATGTAAGACTTTCGTTTTTACAATTTTTATATAAAACACAATAACAGACATATAGGGTGGAGGAGAGCCAATAAGAAGTATTTAAAAAATACCACAACAGGATCCTACAGAGAGCCGAAGTCCCTCCCTTTCCGGTGGACCCCCATGGGACCTTCATTCGGAAAAAATATGTATTGTAGTCAATGGCGAGAGAAATTATCTTTCGATCCCGTTTGAATTGTGCCATGCATTACACATAGTTGCGTAGTCTTATATATAATATATACGACAAACTGTGACTTTTTTGACTTGGAAATGATTTTTTTAAGATTGACGAACATCATATGTGTAATTCATGGCACAATTCAAACGGGATCGAAAGATAATTTTTCTCTCGCCATTGACTTCAATACATATTTTTTCCGAAATAAGGTCCCATGGTGGATCACCGGAAAGGGAGGGACTTTGGCTCTCTATGTAACTCTAGATAAGCAGGAACAGGAAACGCAGAGAGCTTTTAAAGAATTTAAAGAATGCGTGACAAACACATGAGCCGCAGACAATGTGAAATCAGACAGGTATTAGTTTTCCATTGTATGAATATGTTTCTGTTTCAGAGAACAGACGTACGTTCAACACTCAGCTGCTGTGTGAGGGTTTGCAGAATATTCTAAATGTACATTTCCTTTGTTCTGCATAGACATGGATTATTAACTCTGCTTTACAATTTAAACATTTTACTAACAGACATGAATCCAAGTTGTTCTCATGAGGCTTTAACCTAGAATATGTTACTGTCTATAGCTTTCTTTATTAGTTTAAAAATCTATAACTGATAATATAACCAGCTTTTGGACAAGAAGGAGTTTTCCCACCTCGTTGACTAACAGCCGTTACATTCATCTTTGGTCACTTGAGATTAGAGAAGCTTATAAATACAAATGCCTTTTGTTTCAGTTAAAAGGAACACATTTGATGTATTTTCAGTGTTTAAAGCTGATTATATTCTTTATATCTTAATATAGCGGGATGCTAAACTAAGTCAGTAGGCAAAAAAGTTATTAAAAGGGAGTTATAACTCATCTTACTGTGATAAGAGCCACGTAATATTGTGGACGCTTTGTCAGTACTTTAGGACTAGATCTAGAACACCCGACAGCGCAGAGCTACGCAAAGGAGATTCAAACAGTGATAAATAATGCAGGTATCCATCCCAAAATGTTATTGGTTATTCCTTGGCTCAATCTACACTCCATCACCAAGTTTCATGAACATCGGGCCAGTAGTTTTGATTTTATTCTGCTAACAGAGAGATTAACATTAAGAAAACATGACCTCCTAAACAGAGACTCATGCAGGCTGTGTGGGTTTCTAAAGGACACATGAGGACATTTAGGGTCCTCAGAGAGACCCTCAGACCACACTGGAGTATTCCTCCTCCTCATATGATGCTGTTTATGGTAAGAAGCGACAGAGAGGACGATGAACTCTGATCACTGACTGCAGGAATGTGGCCTGGATGTTATTTATAACCATTAACCCCCATCATTAAATCAGTGTGAGGAGTGGTGATGTCAGGGTCTCTCTTTTCCCTTTTTACTCACTGACTAAGGTGAGCGAATGATCCGCCATTTTAATCTCTATGTGTTTATTAGAGAGATGTATTCATGTGGAAACCAACTTTACTTTAGCACAGACTGGAAACAAGTCTCCACAGAACGAAGGGTAAAAACTTCTGACTGCATCTTGACTTCATGAACTTCTTTCAGGTCTTAAGCCCCTGACACACCAAGCAAACACCAAAGAACACGTCCCGACGGAACACGACTGTTGTGTCGCCTCACGTCTCCTGCGTCTTGGCCAACAGTCGCACTGGAACACACCGCAAAGACTTCAGCCGACGGCCAAGTAGCACGTACGCACTGCGCATGCGTGAGTGGCAATAACTCTCCTTACCAGCAGGCGGCGGTAGTGTGTATTCGTCATTCAAAAGAGGCAACAACCGAAGACAGACTGCGTGATATATACAAACAACAATAGCTACAGCTCGAGCCAAGCAGCACAGGGATGAACTATGCCAATATTTTATCAGTCTCGGTGCAGTGCCTTTTCAGTGGGGCAGGATATGGCAAGTATTGTGTTTATTCTTTTAATCACACAGCGTTAAGAAAAAATAAAAATGTCCCTACATAACTGTCAGTTGCAGCCGTAGCATTATTATTGGTTTAACTACTAACAGTATATTTTTAAAACATTTTAAAATGACCATCTTTAAAATACTTCTAGGCAGATTGTGGACAGTAACAAAGTACATTTATTTAAGTACTGTACTGCTCCACTCCCATTCAGGCAAATAGTGTTTCGCTAAGCTGAACAGCCAATCAGAGTGATTTCTTTTGCCGACAGCCTCCGCAGGATTCAAAATGGTGAATCGGCAGCGCAAGGTGTCGGCACGGCCGAACAGACACGACGGTGCGGAACACAGTAGGGCGACAGGACGCTCATCGACGGCCAGACATCTATCGACGGCCGAAATCGGCTCGGTGTGTCAGGGGCTTTAAATGTAAAATTAGGGTAGTTCTTGATGCTGTGTGCAATCAATGTGTAAATATGTTTTAGAAAAGTTAGGTGCATGTTAAGCCCAGGTACATTTTCATATTCTTATCCTAAATCATTCCTACTTCTTTGTCAGGGTGTATTGTATTCCTACAAAGATACCATGTGATTTTTATATATGATGTTGTTAGGCTTAGACTTGCTCTCGAACTTGGCATTTTATAGTTTTATCTTGTTGTATGTTTTTACCTTTATTCACAACATACCACCTGCCCAAGATAGCCCTATCATCCAATATGATGGACACACTATTCACTATTTTCTTTTGATGTCTTAAGTTTTTTGTTAAAGCAGATAAAAGTTAAAAAAATTGCATAAATGATGGGTCTCCTTTGTTTACTTCCGGAACATCACAATGGAACACTCGCGCTCCTATTGGCTAGCGCTCCAACACATTGTACGTGATAGGCTAAGGGGCGGGACATCTCTAAGCGGTTGACCAATCACAACAGAGCCGGCCATCTAACCAATCAGAGCAGCTCTGGTTTCAGACAGAGGGTGAAAAGAGGTGCTGCAGCACAGGCAGTATGAGAAACATAAAGAGCTTTTTGAACATTAAAGCATGGAGACATGTCCCAGTAGAGACACTACATACTGATATACACCTGAACATCAGCAGGAGAGGACTCTTTAAAGTAGAGACACTACATACTGATATACATCTGAACATCAGCAGGAGAGGACTCTTT
>JAAKFY010000006.1:4439108-4479108 GCA_011823955.1 Dissostichus mawsoni | reverse complement strand
AAAAACATTTCTTTAACATCCACAAAACTTTATGTTACACTCCCAGAGAGAGATTTTACTTATTAAAGAGGCCCCTATTCTGCGTTTTTAGGGTGTTCCCTCTCCTGTAGTGTGTCCTTTAGGTTTTAGTGCATGTAAATGGTCTGCAGAGGCTAAAATCCCTGTGTTCCCTCCAGAGGTAAAACGCTGCAAGTTCCTCAACACTTTGGGAAGTAGTACCCTCCCCACCAGGGACTTCTACAGGGGTTTAATAATATAACCTAATTCAGACCGTGTTCCCTGCAGTTGAAACAGAATTCATTCCTCAAAGCTTAATCGTTGCCGGGGTTTTTCTCTCCAATTGTTGCTCTGTTTTCACCGACTCCCGAGAGAAATACCCGTGTCTTTATCTGCTAGAAACACCAACAAATCCTTATCTTCTTAGCGTTTCTTATCCTCCACCATGATCTCCTCTAACTGTGTCCGCCTGTCTGATGGTTTTCATAGATGACCTTTTGGGAGATGTAATCCGCATGGAATGATTTCAGATTGTAATATTTTCTGTGTGACAAATTCATCTTCTATCTCACGCTCGTCATCGACAAATGGAGCATGACGTGATCTCATTGTGGAAAATCCTTTCTGTAAAGCAACATGAGCCAATGTCATCACGACAGACGCCAGGGAGAACACGTGGACATTTAGACATTTTCGAATAATAATAATAGTAGATTTCATTTAAATAGCAGCTCTCCAGGGACCAAGGCCGCTTTCTATGAGGTAAGGACGGACAACAAAACACACAAAGTAAGTAAGGCAAACAATAAAGTAAAATAAATAAATAGCAGTAGGAGTGGAAGCAGGGGACTGTGATGGGTTAGGGGTCAAAGGCCACTGAAGCTGAAGGACTAGAATTCACTTTAATGCCACAGACTTGATCATTTTAAGGTACTTTGTCTAAAAAGCATGCTCTTAAATGTACTATTTCTGCCATATCTTTGGAAAAAATATTCAAAGATGGTTATTTGCAAAGTGACTTCCTCCCTCCTCTTACTAAAAATCACATTTCAACCTCCAGGACTTCATAGAAACCCTCCTTTTTCTCACATTGTCTCACTATAACAACCATGTCTGAAAACGTGTTTGACTTCCATAATCCGATCCCAGTCATTAGCAATCATTTCCAAACCCTCCCCTCTCACTTTGGACACAACAAACAACACAGTGTGTGCTTCAGTGCGTCCTTTAATCCGTCCTCTCATTCAGAGGCTCGCTCCACAAACATCTCAGTGACCGTCACGCTGAGAGCTGAACTGATCGCTGCTGGAAACTCTTACTGGTGTTACTGGTTGCCAACAGAAATGGTTAAGTACAAACATCCTGTACTCAAGTAGAAGTACAGATACTCATGTTTAAAAATACTCTGATAAAAGTAGAAGTACTGACTAAACTTCTTTACTCAAGTAAAGTAAAGAAGTATGGGCTTTGAAGTGTACTTCAGTAAAAAGTACCCATAACTAGCAGCTGTTTTAAAGAGTACCTGACCTCCCTTTATATTAATAGAACAATAATGTCATTGTTAGCTAATGAATGTTTCCATGCTGAACAACGGCAACATGACAACGTTTTCATTGGTCCCTCTTCTTTAGAGAAGACCAGGAAATGATGGATACACGGATCGTGTTCAAATCAATAGGCACGCAATGACTCTAAAATAATGATCACGCCACCAAAACACACATTCAGACTAAAGGAACCAGCCTGTTTGGAACATGGAAGAAGTAGAAAGTACAGGTATTTGTTCAACATGTAAGAAGTAGAAAGTACATGTATTTGGGTTCAACATGTAAGAAGTAGAAAGTACAGGTATTTGTCAACATGTAAGAAGTAGAAAGTACAGGTATTTGGGTTCAACATGTAAGAAGTAGAAAGTACAGGTATTTGGGTTCAACATGTAAGAAGTAGAAAGTTCAGGTATTTGGGTTCAACATGAAGAAGTAGAAAGTACAGGTATTTGGGTTCAAAATGTAAGAAGTCAAAGTAAAAAGTCGTCAGAAAAATAAGTAGTGGAGTAAAGTACTGATACCAGAAACATGTACTTAAGTACAGTAACAAAGTATTTGTACTCCACTACTTCCCACCTCTGGCTGTTTGGTGGAGTAAAGATTGCATCGCTGCTTTTTGGAGATGATGTGGTTTGATGGCTTCATCGGTCCGCAATCTTCAGCAGACCCTGGATCTGTTCACTGCCGAGTGTGAAGCGGCAGGGATGAGGATCAGCTACTTCAAATCTGAGGCCATGGTTCTCAACAGGAAACCGATGGATTGAGTAGGGAATGAGTCCTTACCCCAAGGGAAGGAGTTCAAGTATCTAGGGGTCTTGTTCACAAGTGAGGGGACGATGGAGCGCGAGATGGGCCGGAGAATCGGGGAATCAGAAACGGTATTGCAGGAACTTTACCGCACTGTTGTGACGAAAAGAGAGCTGAGCCAGAGGAGATTTTCAAAGGACTGAGGAGAGACCGAGGGGCAGACCCAGGACCAGGTGGAGGGATTATATCTCCACGCTGGCCATTGGAGCGCCTTGAAATCCCCCAGTCAGAGCTGTTTAATGTGGGCTGGGAGAGGGACGTTTTGGGCCCTCTACTGGAGCTGCTACCTCCTGGAAACCAGCTGTGAATAAAAGCTAAAACATGAACCAATACAAAATGTCTGACTCAGTGTAGACATGCTCTGAGAGATATTTAGATTCATATCTTTACATTGATGGATTGGAAGACCTTTATACTAGCCAACTGCTCTCCAAGTATGTCTAGGTTAATATTTAACTCCACAACAACCTTTTTACCAGCAATAAATCAGCCCTTTGGACTAAGACCCTCCCTGAGTTACATGAGAGGAAAGAGAGTTCAGCAGAGGAACTGCGGTCAAGCCAGCCGTCTTTCACTTTTGCGTGGTCAAACCAGCCGCCCCTGTATTTCGAGTGCGCGATTAGTTATACGTTTACGGTAATGCAATAAAACAGCCCTGGGGAGCTGTTGGAATTCACCTTACATACAGAAATACTTTAAATTAAAGAATTAATTATTCCCGGTAATGAACTGAATGAACATGGAATCAATATGAGGTTTCGTATGTACAATATTATATAGTTTCCACTTTAAAGCTAACGCTAATCCAACCGTGTAATACTTCCGGTTAGGATTTCAAAGTAAAGGATGTCGTGTGGTTAATTTACATTATTTGCAATTAAGGAACAGGACAGTAATTTATGAGCCTACTATTAGGACTGAGTACTTCTTAGACTAATTGCAAACATAATATGAAGTACTTTTACTGTGTACTTTTTCAGTAATTTGAGTTTCAAAGTCCTCTCCAGAGAAAAAAACGATTGAGCATTTTCGTCTAACTTTGTGTGGGATAAAAACATTTCTTCCATAAGTAGTTTATGAAACTGCCAGTTTTGTACTTAGTACTTCTTAGACTACTTGCAAACATAATATGAAGTACTTTTACTGTGTACTTTTTCAGTAATCCAATGGCAAAGTCACTCCTAGAGAATGTAATATTTCCACCACCATGTTTGACTGCTGGTTTGATTCACTTTTATCTTCTTTCCTTAAGATAAGATAAAATAATACTTTATTCATCCCGAAGGAAATGGTTGTGCCAGAGTAGCAAAATACAATAAACTCAGCAGCACAACAGCAACACTGTCACCGGTCTGTAGTCACTGTGTGTGCGTGGATGTATCTTCTTCGGCACAGGAACCAGGCATGTTGTCTTTTCATCTCCTTACACATACCAATCTGTTAATGCCACATATTAAGAGGTGGAATGTAACTAAGAAAGTTAACTGAAGTTCTGTAATTAAGTAAAGTTTTGAAGTACTTGTACTTCACTGTAATTTCCATTTTCTGCTACTTTATTAATAAATAAATTCTACTCCACTATATTTTCCAGGCAAATATGGTAGTTTTTACTCCACTAAATATATTTGTTAACTTTAACTTCTATGTAGTTTGACGATTAATATTATTAATATAAAATTAAAATAAACGAATAATATGATGTATGGTTATAGATTAAGCGACCCAACAGTATATACTACTGTAATTATAATGATTCCCACCTTTACCCGCTGCAACATTAAAGATGAACACATTAAGGCATCAATAATTATAATCCAGTAATATATATTATTCTTAAATGGGCCATTCTGCACTACTGTTTCTCTAAGTACATTTTGATGCCAAGTCTTGTACTTTTATTTAAGGAAGGTCTTGAATGCATAACTTTTACTGGTTGAGTTCAAATTGAAGTTTGTGTTTGAAGATGGGACCGGCCATCAAGAGCAAGGGCGTTATGGCTGGTGTGATCCCATGTTATACCCATTTTACATGTTTTAAATAAACTTATGAATACATTTACAATTAACATATGCATCTTTATAAATATACCATGTTATGCAATCATTACTCATGTTTTATTTATGGTTATTTCATTACATGTTAGATGTTTATAATCATTTACTGGTCCATGCCGCTTTTGTGCTTTTTTTTTTAACCTACATAAATCCTCTCCCTCTTCACGTGACTAGTGTTTCTTATTGTGATAGACTCCTATCTTTCCCACCAATCAGGAAGTGCATTGTCACAGAACCCGCCTATTCACCTCACAGCCACGCATTAATACCATGTGATGAGCCATTTTGGCAGGGATGACTTCGAAGTTGCATTCATTTGTTTCCAGCATATATATTTCTTCACCGTGCAATTTGAAATTCATGATGACCCATCGTCAAGGGTAAGTACACAGTAAAAGTAGTTCATATTATGTTTGCAAGTACTCTAAGAAGTACTAAGTACAAACCTGGCAGTTTCATAAACTACTTATGGAAGAAATGTTTTTTATCCCACATCAAGGTTAGACGAAAATGCTCATTCTTGTTCTCTGGGGCCAGGGCGCGGGAAGGGGGGTGCTGAGGGCGCTGCAGCACCCCCTAGCGGCAGGCGGTGCGGAGTCCCCTGTCAGGAAATGTATTTTATTTTATTTTATATATGTATTTAATTTCATTGTGCCTGAGATTATATTTATATTATATTTATTATTCAAATGATAATTTAAAACTATATAATAAATAATTTTGCTTCAGGAAGAAAAATAAAAAAGATGTGGAAAAAAGTTTTTTGTTAGTTTTTAGTCGGCTACTTTTAACGTGACGCACAACAACACAAGTCACTGACATGGCGCAAAAACGTATCTCGGAATTTTTTCTCTCTAAAAACGCTAAATCTGCAAAATCATGTGCATAATCTGTATACTGGTCAATATCATGTTTGTGGTATTTTAATTATTATTTTATGGTTATTGCTGCTGCAGCCGTGCATAATCTGTGTAATATGCAGTGGCGGCGCCAGGGTATGGCTGGGGTAGGCTACAGCCATACCAAGAAATGGCTTAGCCCCACCTTAGCCCCACCATGAAAAATGATGTTAAAGTAAGCAAAATAAAGTCCGCCAACTCGCGCGGAGTAAATTGCACAGACTGCAGTTAGTAAGATTGATTTCAGTAGCCACTTGTCTGGAAATACCGAAGACTAGAAACGGTTTTGAAAACTTTTGTCACGTAGTGATCGTCTTCTCAATAAAACATCTTTGATAATATCTTCTGGCCAATCAGAATCACGATAACGGCGTGGTGTTGTTGCAGGAAGCCCCGACGGAGAATACTTTTGCGGTAGTACATCTCTATATACATCGATACAACATTACGTGTTGATAGAAATCAACACGTAATGAAATAAGACCCCACGGTTTGATGATTGATAGGTGTGTGGGCTGTCTTTCATTTTGACACACAATGGGGGCTATCCACCCTTATCCACAATGTAAAGTAATCCACACAGCCTCTTCCCTCTTCTCTCTGTGAGGAGCAGCAGGTTCAGCTTCAGAACAAAGTAACAAAAAACTAAAATGGCATTCATTTTTTTAAATGTGTAGTAATAGATTTATTTATTTTTCTTCTCAAGAGAGTACCAGAATGTGTATTTTATGTTAGTATTTCAAAAAATCCCCCCAGACCCCCCTGCAGGGGTTGGGTTTTCAGCATGTCAACTCTTTCACCTGTGGGGAAATTGCAGGATTGGCTCCAGGTCGCCCTTTTTATTTACTACAAGACAAATGTGCCTTTTTATTTCATACAGTTCAATTTGGATTGAGACAGGGAAATAATCTAAACCTCACGCGTGGCGTTTCACTGTCAATGGGGGCGATATAGCGTGTAATATTGACTTGAGCCCCACCACTGTATGGGTTAGCCCTACCATAGATTACCCAACAAAAATACTCTGGAGCCGCCACTGGTAATATGTAGCCAATAAATTCCACATTGTTGGTAAAATAATATTTTACATCTTTGTAGTGTGTGTGCTAGTGCATTTGTGCGTGCTCTGTGCCTGTAATAGTGTTCACTGGAGTCCATTGTTATGTTGTGTGTGTGTGTGGTTTTGCCCTTGACCGCAGTGCAGAGGAGGCGTGACAGAGCTCACCTGACTCACTGCAGAGAGACAGACGGACTGAAAAACAGACGATCAGATTCACCTTCAGAACAAACTTAACAACTTCCTCTGAGTTCAGCTACAGGAGAGAAAAGTGGAAACTACACCACTGCTGCTTCAACCTGCGGACCCTCCACCCCCTGAAGGTGAGTCTGACTCCAAACAACACTCAAAGTGAATTTCAGTGAAGTCAGTAGAGGAGGGGGAGGGGAGCCATGACTGACTGTACTTCCTGTCTGCTGTGTTTCAGCTTCACTCAGAGACAACATGGCTTCCAGGTTAGAGGAAGATCTCTGCTGTCCGGTCTGTCGTGAAGTCTTTAGAGATCCTGTTCTTCTGTCCTGTAGCCACAGCTTCTGTAAAGCCTGTCTGCAGACCTGGTGGAGAGAGAAACCAACACGAGAGTGTCCAGTCTGTAAGACAAGATCTTCAAGAAGAAATCCCCCTTGTAACCTGTCTTTAAAGAACCTGTGTGAGACCTTCTTATTGGAGAGAGATCAGAGATCTCCAGAGGCTCTCTGCAGTCTGCACTCTGAGAAACTCAGACTCTTCTGTCTGGACCATCAGCAGCCAGTGTGTCTCGTCTGCAGAGATTCAAGAACACACACCAACCACAGATTCAGACCCATGGATGAAGCTGCACAGGATCTCAGAGAGGAGCTCCAGAAATCTCTGCAGCCCTTTCAGGAGAAACTGAAGCTCTTTGAAGAAGTTCAAGTGAAGTTTGATCAAACAGCAGGACACATGAAGGTCCAGGCTCAACACACAGAGACGCAGATTAAGGAGCAGTTTAAGAAGCTTCACCAGTTTCTAGAAGAGGAAGAGGAGGCCAGGATGGCTGCACTGAGGGAGGAAGAGGAGCAGAAGAGGAGGATGATGAAGGAGAAGATGGAGGCTGTGAGCAGAGAGATAGCAGCTCTTTCACACACAGTCAGAGCCACAGAGGAGGAGCTGAGAGCTGAAGACGTCTCCTTCCTGCACAACTACAAGGCTGCAGTGGAGAGGCTGCAGCGCCCCTGCTGGAGGATCCACAGCTGCCCTCAGGAGCTCTGATAGACCAGCCAAACACCTGGGCAACCTCAGCTTCAACATCTGGAGCAAGATGAAGGACATGGTGTCCTACTCTCCTCTCATCCTGGACCCAAACACTGCTGATCCAAGACTCGTCCTGTCTGAAGATCTGACCAGAGTGAGAGGAGGAGGAGAGAGACAGAAACTTCCTGATAATCCAGAGAGGTTTGATAAACACTACTTTGTCCTGGGCTCTGAGGGCTTTAACTCAGGGACTCACAGCTGGATGTCCAGGTTACAGACAGTACAGTCTGGTTTCTGGGTGTGTCAGCAGAGTCTGTCCAGAGGAAGGAAGCATGTGGTCTGGATTACGGGGAATATGTTTCTATAAAGGTAAATACGCAGCACGGTCACGACCAGGTCCACTCACTCCTCTCAGCCTGAAGGAGAAGCTCCAGAGGGTCAGAGTGAATCTGGACTGGAACAGAGGAAAGTTGTCGTTCTCTGATCCTGACACTAACACACACATACACACCTTCACACACACTTTCACTGAGAGGCTGTTTCCATACATCAGCACTTGGGGTGAAGTGAAGATATTGCCACTGAAGGTGTGTGTGACAGTGGATCAGAGCAGGTAGAGATAGACAGGATCATTATATCTATGATGTGTATCTCTTAAAGGGATCATTCACTGACCTCTGAAGCACCTCCTGTCCTCCTGCTTTCTCTTTATTGCAAATATATTTTTGCTTCATGTATTGTTCTTATTCTTGTTTTTATTTAGTTTGACAATCTGCTGATTGTTTCTGTTGTGAACATTTATTACATGTATATGCATGCATGTAAGTGACACATGCAGATGATAAACATGTGGATACAACTACAACAATTCTGGGAATTCTAAGAAAATGTGAAAATTCTATAGAAAGACAATTTTTTTAAAAGCAACATTTTAAGAAAAAAGTCAGTTTCTAAGAAAAGTCCACATTTTGATAAAAAATCAATATATTGAGAAAAAAGTCCAAATTCTGAGAAAAATATCTAAATTCAACAAAACTAAATTTTATTAAAATCAAAACTCAATTTAGGAGAAAAAGTCAAAATTATATTAACAGAAATGGTCAGAACTAAAAATAAAGAGTCGGGTTTCACCATTTTCTTTTTCAAATGATGATTTTGTAATGAACAGAAAATGAGGGTTTTATTCTTCACATGTTCAAAGTGTGTGTGAGGTGAGTGTGTTCCTGATCAGGATATTTCCGTCATCTCCCCTCTCTCCCCCCTCTCTTAAACTCCCTCTCCCTCCTCTCTCTTGTGTTATGTCACATTAAAGAGACATACTCGCTGCAAAGAGAAAAATACGACTCAATGAAGAGAATTACTTGAGAGACTTGAGGATTCATCATTGATTTCAGATCAGTGTGAATCTACTCTGCTGATGTTCAGATGTATATCAGTATGTAGTGTCTCTACTTTAAAGAGTCCTCTCCTGCTGATGTTCAGGTGTATATCAGTATGTAGTGTCTCTACTTTAAAGAGTCCTCTCCTGCTGATGTTCAGGTGTATATCAGTATGTAGTGTCTCTACTTTAAAGAGTCCTCTCCTGCTGATGTTCAGGTGTATATCAGTATGTAGTGTCTGTACTTTAAAGAGTCCTCTCCTGCTGATGTCAGGTGTATATCAGTATGTAGTGTCTCTACTTTAAAGAGTCCTCTGCTGATGTTCAGGTGTATATCAGTATGTAGTGTCTCTACTTTAAAGAGTCCTCTCCTGCTGATGTTCAGGTGTATATCAGTATGTAGTGTCTCTACTTTAAAGAGTCCTCTCCTGCTGATGTTCAGGTGTATATCAGTATGTAGTGTCTCTACTTTAAAGAGTCCTCTCCTGCTGATGTTCAGGTGTATATCAGTATGTAGTGTCTCTACTTTAAAGAGTCCTCCCTGCTGATGTTCAGGTGTATATCAGTATGTAGTGTCTCTACTTTAAAGAGTCCTCTCCTGCTGATGTTCAGGTGTATATCAGTATGTAGTGTCTCACTTTAAAGAGTCCTCTCCTGCTGATGTTCAGGTGTATATCAGTATGTAGTGTCTCTACTTTAAAGAGTCCTCTCCTGCTGATGTTCAGGTGTATATCAGTATTTAGTGTCTCTACTTTAAAGAGTCCTCTCCTGCTGATGTTCAGGTGCATATCAGTATGTAGTGTCTCTACTTTAAAGAGTCCTCTCCTGCTGATGTTCAGGTGTATATCAGTATGTAGTGTCTCTACTTAAAGAGTCCTCTCCTGCTGATGTTCAGGTGTACACCAGTATGTAGTGACTCTACTTTAAAGAGTTCTCTCCTGCTGATGTTCAGGTGTATATAAGTATGTAGTGTCTCTACTTTAAAGAGTCCTCTTCTGCTGATGTTCAGGTGTATATCAGTATGTAGTGTTTCTACTTTAAAGAGTCCTCTCCTGCTGATGTTCAGGTGTATATCAGTATGTAGTGTCTCTACTTTAAAGAGTCCTCTCCTGCTGATGTTCAGGTGTACACCAGTATGTAGTGACTCTACTTTAAAGAGTCCTCTCCTGCTGATGTTCAGGTGTATATCAGTATGTAGTGTCTCTACTTTAAAGAGTCCTCTTCTGCTGATGTTCAGGTGTATATCAGTATGTAGTGTTTCTACTTTAAAGAGTCCTCTCCTGCTGATGTTCAGGTGTATATCAGTATAGTGTCTCTACTTTAAAGAGTCCTCTCCTGCTGATGTTCAGGTGTATATCAGTATGTAGTGTCTCTACTTTAAAGAGTCTACACACTGATATACACCTGAACATCAGCAGGAGAGGACTCTTTAAAGTAGAGACACACACACACACACACACACACAGTCCATGATATCGGCGAGGATTTTTTTACAGTGTGAGTGAAGAGAACATACAGATTTTATTGTAGTCTTCATGTACATGTTTTACTGTATAAATCTGAGTACTTTGGAGTTTTATCAAGGACACAATACTTCATTGATCTTTATGATAGTGTCATGAAATTCTCCAACGCTCAGACAGCAACACATCCGCTGGGAAAACTGCGTAAGATCTTTAACTGGATACAGACAGCAGGGAAACAATCCAACACTTTCATCAGTCACTTAATCCAGTCGAACCCTAACCCTACTCTGGATAAATTGGCATGTAAACTGATAGATTCAAGATTCAATAAGTAAGAGAAGGAAGTAAAAGTAAAAATACTCAAAGACAGACAGTGCTGCTTTCTCTCTCTGTTAAAAAATCAAACTCTCAAAGCTGAGCACAAACAGCTTCACGGTTTAATGACTCAAATGAATCCCAAAAACACCATTTATTCTGAATTCTTGTGTGTATAAGCAAAAGCTCAGAGGAATACTAAGACGGATAGCATTCATGATTAATGTCGATGTCCAAATGGGGCGCTAAACATATAAATTAGGCATAAAGTGTTTGAATAGGTGACGCTAAGAAGCATTAAAAATACATTAACTGGAGACAGAAACATCTGACTTCATCTGTCTTAGTCAGTGGATTGGATTTGTACTAATAAGGGCCCAAAGAAAGCACAGAGACACTGCTAAGCTAGCCAAAACTGTTTTATATGTGGTCATTAAATCCCTTCTTTATCAAAAACTGCCCCACGTGTTTGTTCGCTCATAGGGGGATAAAGAATGCTAATAATGCTAATCTTTTTATACTTGTTTTAAACACCACAGAAGACGTCTTTATGTTTAAAACTGCAACTTTTGCACCTACAACTACAACCACACACAGCACAAGAGCTACAAGGGATGTTTACAGTAGGTGCTGATTAATTCTGAAGCTACAAACGATAACTAATAGCTAGCAAGGCCACCTAAAAACGATGCCATGCTAATGTGCTAGCATTAAACAATTGAAATGCTTGCAGAATATTTATGACAACAAGTGCTAATAAACAACTCTAACCCAGTCTGACCATATAAGGGTGGCAGTATTAGTATGAAGGATCGCTGGTTAAGTACAGAGTGGATTGGTAGCTAAAGAGGAGTCTTGAGCAATGCACTAAACCCCTAAAACATTAGCCACCTTTAGCTTAGCGGTGGTGACGTGAAGTCATGTGACCTGCTGTAGTTCCTTTATAGCCCAACATTAGCCTCCTTTAGCTTAGCGGTGGTGACGTGAAGTCATGTGACCGTGCTGTAGTTCCTTTATAGCCCAACATTAGCCTCCTTTAGCTTAGCTGGTGACGTGAAGTCATGTGACCGTGCTGTAGTTCCTTTATAGCCCAACATTAGCCGCCTTTAGCTTAGCGGTGGTGACGTGAAGTCATGTGACCGTGCTGTAGTTCCTTTATAGCCCAACATTAGCCACCTTTAGCTTAGCGGTGGTGACGTGAAGTCATGTGACCGTGCTGTAGTTCCTTTAGAGCCCAACATTAGCTTTTTACTTCAGAAATCATAAAGTGTTCATATGTGGAGATTATTCTGCTGAACTAAACGTGTAAGTATCATAAACGTTTGTTTGACACAGTGATGATTTTTTCTACGCAAAATCACACGGAGAAATCTCATTGGACCAGGGAGATGCTGCCTTCAGGGACAGCCCACACAAATGATGAAGACAGAGGACTAAACACTTTGCTTTCTGTTTCCTACCTGAGTGTGAGAGCTGCAGTCGGGGCCCGGTTTGTCTCCAGGCTTTGGGCTCTTCAGTGTTGCTGGTTGCTACTGGCTGAAACCACAGCTGCTGGAGGAGAACCAGCATCAGGATGTGCAGAGACTTCACCCCCCCGACTCCTCCTGCCGCCTTCATCTCCGCCTGATCTTCACCGTGTGCAGAGAAACACAGAAGAAGGCCGAACACACTCAGATCACTGCAGGAGAGAGAAAACACTGTTTAATGTTGGGTTTTAATCACACGATTTAAACTGTGAAAAGTAAGAACATCTAAATTCTTTCAGTTTAAGGCAAGGCAAGTTTATTTAAATAGCACTTTTCAACACAAGGCAATTGAAAGCGCTTTCCAAAAATGAAAGACATTAAGAGCATAAAACACATTATATTTGCGTTTCGCGTCTTTATTTGGTGGTTTTGCATCACTTTTTGATCATATTGCATCTCTTTTGGGGCGTTTTGTGTCTTTTTAAAGCAGTTTGACGTCTATTTGTTGTTGTTGTTGTTGTGCATCTCTTAGTGGTCATTTTGCAAGTCTTTGATTTACTATTCATCAAGAAATGCTAACAGTCAGCTCAAGCAGAGGCTCTTCCCCTGCACCTCGTCCAGTAAATCTGTACTTTAATCCCTCCTTGTAGAAAACACGACATTAAGAAGTGTAAAACATTTTTTAATGCAACTTTAATTACCTCCACTGTAACTTTAGACATGATTTCAAGTGGCAGGGTCATTAACCAAGCTCTTCAGTATATGTTCAGCAGAAACTGAGCGAGTAATCATGTGATAAATGATGATGATCCATCATGGCGCCTGGCTGGATTACATCTTGTCAGCGGGGTTAAAAACTCAACAGGTTAAAAGACGCTGCTGAGAGAGGACACACACACACACGCATTTTCCAAAAGTCTAATTTCCTCTGCGTTGTTTCTGCAGGTAAACAAAGATGGCTTTTAATCTCTTAATGTTACTCTCAGACTCCAAAACAACTGCAGTGACTCACAACTGAATCACAGACTTTAGCATCCGTCACCTTTTATCCACTTAATGGTTGCCCCTGGGTAAAACCCTCTTCAAATTAAAAGCATTCCCCTTTCATTCCTGATGATGACACACTATCCTCTGTAATTACTTTCATAAACACTTGTTGTTTGTTTGGGATTGTGACCACGTTTCTCCGTGACATATTCTGTTAAAGATCCAGCGTCTGTGCAACGTTAGGCAATGCCAGTGTGTGTGTGTGTGGTGCGTGTGTGTGTGGTGGTGTGTGTGTGTGTGTGCGTGTGTGTGTGTGCGTGCGTGTGCGTGCTGTGTGTGTGTGTGTGTGCGTGTGTGTGTGTGCGTGTGTATGCGTGCGTGTGTGTGTGGTGTGTGTGTGTGCGCGTGTGTGCGCGTGTGTGTGCGTGTGTGTGCGTGTGTGTGTGTGTGCGTGTGTGTGTGTGTATGCGTGCGTGTGCGTGCGTGTGTGCGTGCGTGTGTGCGCGTGTGTGTGTGTGCGGCGTGTGTGTGTGCGTGTGTGAGTGTTTGCGTGTGTGTGTGTATGTGTGCGTGTGTGTGTGTGTGCGTGTGTGTGTGTGTGTGTATGTGTGCGTGTGTGTGTGTGTGCGTGTGTGAGTGTTTGTGTGTGTGTGTATGTGTGGTGTGTGTGTGTGTATGTGTGCGTGTTGTGTGTGTGTGTGTGTGTGCGTGCGTGTGTGTGTGTGTGTGGTGAAGAGTTAAACGTGTTAGATAAACACAGTGTCCTGGAATCTAAACAAAAGTAAAAGTGTCTCATAAATAACAAAATCCACGAGACAGAAAGAGGTGAAACAACCAAATACTATATCTAAAAATGAACATCCAATAATTAAATAAACAATAACAAATGTTTTATTTACATTAAAACTGTAAACACTAAATATTCAGTGTTATGTAAGTTTGACAACATCGTGTGTTTGACATCATCATCGGTCAGTTGTGTTTAACACTTGACTCGAGGAAGCAATGTGTTTAACACTTGACTCGAGGAAGCAAACTCCTCAGACCTGTCAACACAGAGACAGACAACTGTGTGTGTGTGTGTGTGTGTGTGTATGTGTCCAGAGCGTTGACAGGACGTTTTAAATAAATCCCTGGAGGAAGCTCATCGTTTGTTTCCTCTGTCTGTTTGATTTAAACACACGACTGAATTAGTAACAACTACACAAACATAATATAGAACGCATCCTCACACACACACACACACATACACGCACACACACACACACACACACAGGGTTGTGAAGTCAACCGGGTAAGGACATCATGTCAACTTTAGGAGACTAAAAATAGAAGTTTTATTTTTGGTTCAGATCAGGTCGTCTGAAGGTCACAGGGGAAGGTCATGACGTCATTCCCTTGTTATTAGTTCAATTACTCAAATAGTGATATAATGAGTGTACATCAAGGACACTTCAGGGAACAACTGCCTGATTTACACAGTTCTTACTCTTTATATAAAACCATAACTAGTCATAAAGAGAGGAGGGGGCTCCTACCATCAGTCAGAGGATCTTAAAGAGGCCCTATTCTGCTTCATGTAGTGTTCCCTCTCCTGTAGTGTAGGTTTTAATGCATGTAAATGGTCTGCAGAGCCTAAAATCCCTGTGTTCCCTTCTCTGCCACTCCCTTTGAGTCACAGATGGATTCTATTGTAACTATTGTGAAGCTATAATGACGAACGCTGCTGTCGTTCACGGGGAAAGTCAGGGAAATGATGGAGTAGTGTTTGAAGATAATAGCAGGAAGTGTGAATGGCGTCCCGTCAGCGATTCGTCACCTTTGTTTCACCTTCGAGACGCTAAACAGCATCTTTCTTCTGGGACACCAACATGTCGCAGCTGCAGCCTCGGGGTTTAATTGTTCATTGTTTCCCACAAGTACTCAAATAATGATAAGGAGGAATTATCTTAATATGATGGCATTGGTGGAATACATATTGAGTAATAACAACAAGTATATTTACCCAAGTATACTGTACTTAAAAAATTGAGGTAATTCAATTGAGTCTTAAACTACCTTAAACTCTTACCCCCCTATATTTTGTATATTCGCGTCGGGCTCCTGATCAGCCTGTCGGGTGTTCTTTTACCTCCTCGCTGCACATTATTCCTTACTTATTATAGGGCGATATATACTATCCAGTTCATTTGCCATTATACATAATGGGTACTTTTTTATCTTGATGCTGATACTTTTGCTGTAGTATTTCTAATTTTAGCTTTGAGTTCTTCCACCAAGCTAATTACAACTTTAAGAGATTTCCTGATGAGGTTTTTCACCCTCATGCACACAGGGAGAAATGGAGGACATTGTTTAGGGAACGGTTCCCACGCCTATCAGCTGGACACATCTTCACTTCCTGTTCCTGTTGCACCATGGGGGATAAACAACGAGGCAACAGCTGCGTCACTTCCACGTCTGGACCGCCATCTTTCACACGGTTAATGTACTGAGGAACAGCTGGTTTTATTGTTTCCTGTTGTTTCTAATGTAGACGTATGGACAGTTTAAGTTTGAGAGGAGAGAAATACATACAGAGAAGGAGAGAGGGTTAATAAAGGGTTAAAATATTCAGATTAGGACAGAAATACTGTCTCATTGACCCTCGTCTCTCCTGAAATAGACGGCTTCTGCTCTGAAACGTCCACTCTTTGTGCAGAGCTTCCTGTGTTAGTGGAGAGGAAATATTGTTTAAATAAGGAATGAATAAAACGTCTAAAATTGACTTTCTAAATATGGAAAATAATGATATTAAAAGCTTCAAAAGACCAGAAAAGGGTTCATGGTGGACCATTTTTATATGGAATTCATGTGAAATTCAGTTTGATGATTAATAATAGTTTTGTGTTGGAAGTTTAAAGAAGATGCTGAACAGCCTGGATGGATTTATGAATGGGCCAAAAGTATCAGGGGCCCCGCTGTCACTCTTAGAGACACGTTTCAACCAATCAGGGACTCAGAAAGACCTAAAAAAGGCAAAAATCACTAAAAAATATCTAAAACGACTACACAAAAGGCATAAAATGAAAAAAAAAAGACTGAAAATGTAGACAGAGAAACAAAGCCGTTACAAAGGTACACGATAAGCCCATAAAGACACAAAACTACTAGATATACAAAAAGATGTAAATATGAATTAAAAAGAGACACAAAACAACCACAAAGTGAAACGAACCTGAGACAGCTGTGTAACAACTACGTCACTGGCAGTGAATTACTACAAATACTATGAGCCACGTCCGGAGAAGAGTATGAAGTTAGAAAATTACGTTTTGCAACTCAATCTGGCTTCATAAGTGAAAGAGAAACAGCTTTAACGTAAGTTCACACAAAGTAGTGTGTAATGTTGGGCTCTAAAGGAACTACAGCACGGTCACATGACTTCACGTCTCCACCGCTAAGCTAAAGGTGGCTAATGTTGGGCTTAAAGGAACTACAGCACGGTCACATGACTTCACGTCTCCACCGCTAAGCTAAAGGTGGCTAATGTTGGGCTCTAAAAGGAACTACAGCATGGTCACATGACTTCACGTCTCCACCGCTAAGCTAAAGGTGGCTAATGTTGGGCTTAAAGGAACTACAGCACGGTCACATGACTTCACGTCACCACCGCTAAGCTAAAGATGGCTAATGTTGGGCTATAAAGGAACTACAGCACGGCACATGACTTCACGTCCACCGCTAAGCTAAAGGTGGCTAATGTTGGGCTATAAAGGAACTACAGCACGGTCACATGACTTCACGTCACCGCTAAGCTAAAGGCGGCTAATGTTGGGCTATAAAGGAACTACAGCACGGTCACATGACTTCACGTCACCACCGCTAAGCTAAAGGAGGCTAATGTTGGGCTATAAAGGAACTACAGCACGGTCACATGACTTCACGTCACCACCGCTAAGCTAAAGGTGGCTAATGTTGGGCTATAAAGGAACTACAGCACGGTCACATGACTTCACTCACCACCGCTAAGCTAAAGGCGGCTAATGTTGGGCTATAAAGGAACTACAGCACGGTCACATGACTTCACGTCACCACCGCTAAGCTAAAGGCTAATGTTGGGCTATAAAGGAACTACAGCACGGTCACATGACTTCACGTCACCACCGCTAAGCTAAAGGCGGCTAATGTTGGGCCATAAGGAACTACAGCACGGTCACATGACTTCACGTCACCACCGCTAAGCTAAAGGGGCTAAAGTTGGGCTATAAAGGGACTACAGCACGGTCACATGACTTCACGTCACCACCGCTAAGCTAAAGGTGGCTAAAGTTGGGCTATAAAGGGACTACAGCACGGTCACATGACTTCACGTCACCACCGCTAAGCTAAAGGTGGCTAAAGTTGGGCTATAAAGGGACTACAGCACGGTCACATGACTTCACGTCACCACCGCTAAGCTAAAGGTGGCTAAAGTTGGGCTATAAAGGGACTACAGCACGGTCACATGACTTCACATTTCAGGTAGTAGAACTCATTCCTGCACCCCTCTTTTGTTGTTGTTGTAAAAGATATTCACAAACGGCTCTTCAGTGTAAAAAGGGTAAAGAACAGTCATTGTTTTTCCTTCCTCACCATCTTCCTGTACACTTTTGACCCTCCTTGTTGAATCAGAGACTCTGAATACTTCGGATGTTTTCTCTGACCTCTGTTTCCTGGGATAATCAAACCCAGCGTCTCTCTCTCTCTCTCTCTGGAAGGACTAACTGGTTGCATTGTGTTTACAGTGGGAGAGGCAGAGTAATCTCATTTAACTCCATGTTTATTTATATCTGCAGAGGGGAGGATCCTTCTTCTACCTTTCCTCTCTCATTTATCCCTTCAGGTTTTAGTATTTCCTCACCTTCCTCCTCCTCTCTATATGTCCCCTCCTCCCTCCCTTATCTCTGTGATATAATATTTCTCTGTGAGGACAGCTTCATAACTTTCCTCTGGCAGCTCTTTAATCCTCAGCATGATTGAATAACTCCTCTGATCCCTCCTGTCATCTTATCACTTCAACACTAAAGATTCATCTAGACCCTGATCTAATCCTTTTATCCCGTCTTCAGTTCTTTATCCAATTACTCAACGCCACCAAACATCCACAGGCCTTTCTGTACCTGCCAAATACAACATTTAAAAACAAAAGAGTTCAATTATAAACTTCTGTTTTTTGCATCCCACATGTTTTGAATTACGTTACCATGTTAGCTACAGTATTGAAACATCCAGAAAACCCCGTCATGAGGTACTTGTACTTAACTTTTTAGATGTTATGCTTCTTTATAATTCTACTCCATTACATTTACAACAGCTTTAGATACTTTTAAAAAGAAAATGCATCTCTAAAAATGATACTAGTGGACTCTTTAAGTCACAATAAAAGAGTCAAATTATTTGTATATATATTTGCCAAAAAGTCAGTCAGATCTTGGTTTTTCTACGGCAGTAAAATGCAACAATATCATCTTGAAATCTCACATATATAAATATAATTATACACACACACAAAGGCCATTTTCTGCACAATGACTACTTTACTTTTGATACTTTAAATATATTCTGATCCTAATACTTTTCTACTTCTCGAGTAACATTTGAATGCAGGACTTTTATTTGTAAAAGAGTATTCCTACACTCTGGTACTTCTACTTTTACTCAAGTACAAGATCTGAGTACTTCTACTAAAAGATCTGAGTACTTCTACTAAAAGATCTGAGTACCTCTTTTACTCAAGAACAATATCTGAGTACTTCTACTTTTACTCAAGTACCAGATCAGAGTACTTCTACTTTTACTCAAGTAAATATCTGAGTACTTCTACTTTTACTCAAGTACCAGATCTGAGTACTTCTACTTTTACTCAAGTACAAGATCTGAGTACTTCTACTTTTACTCAAGTACCAGATCAGAGTACTTCTACTTTTACTCAAGTACAAGATCTGAGTACTTCTACTTTTACTCAAGTACCAGATCAGAGTACTTCTACTTTTACTCAAGTACAAGATCTGAGTAGTTCTACTTTTACTCAAGTACCAGATCTGAGTACTTCTACTTTTACTCAAGTACCAGATCTGAGTACTTCTACTTTTACTCAAGTACCAGATCTGAGTACTTCTACTTTTACTCAAGTACCAGATCAGAGTACTCTTACCTCCTCTGGCTGTATGCATATTTTTGTATGATGTTAAAAAGTACTTCTTGTGTTCTCTCTTGATATTTGTGTGGTTTTCACCAGAGAGATTATGCAACCGAAGCTTTGCAGAGCGTACCTGAGGCAGGAAATGACCTCATGTCCTCACTGGGAGCAGTAAAGTGCGTCTCATGTGTTTCAGGTAACAACATTTCTCCAACATGTGGACACATTTGGCTCCGGTGCAGAAAGCGTGTGAAACTAAAGCAGCTCTGGGACGTAAACCCTCTGCTATCTGCATTACAGAGCAACCTGCGTCAGTCGTCGTAAATATGAGTTACCTAGCTTTCCTTTTCTCTGAGGAGGAAATATACTGCATTCTTGAGTCAGATTCAAACACATAAAAAGGTCATTTGGAAGGAAAACTGCATCAGGAATAGAAATATATTCTGCAGGTTTATAGGTATGTAAACATGTTTTACTTACATTAGACCTTTTCTTTATTTTACAGTTTTATGTTTACCTTAAAATTACAAGAAATATCTTAAAGTCTTATAATAGTAATACACTTTTATATTACGAGTTACATATTTAATTAGAGATAAAATATATATTTTTACGTACTTCTGCGTGTATTTTCTGAAAGTGCAAAAATACTGTAAATATTATATAGTAAATGTACTTTAAAGGTCCCCTATTATCCTCTTCTTCATCAATATATCACAGGTCTCAGATATATCCAGAGCCTGTCTCTGATTGGCTGAAACACCAATCAGATCATTGCAGCATCCCATAATCCCCTCTGTTTCAGCCCTGTTTCCAAAGTGCTGATTCTCTGTCTGTTACTTTAGATGAAAATAAGGAGCCCCTCCCCACGCCCCTCTGAGAGACATTTGGTTACAAAGAACTCAATGGTGCTCTAGGAGGAGATTCAGGTGATAAGGTGGGGGGGAGGGGGGGTTACCTTGGTTGGTGATTGGCTAATGGTTACACAAGACAATACATCGTTATGACATCACAAAGTGGCCAAAATCTGATCAGCTCATTTTCAGACAGGTTTTTATAGAAATGGATCAGAAGAAAAAGAGAGAGAATCTTTGTTCCTGAATCTTTCAGAGTCTCTTTACACAGAGGGGACACATGTTGATGTAGAAGAGACATGAAGAAGAGGGGACACATGTTGATGTAGAAGAGAATGGAGAAGAGGGGACACATGTTGATGTAGAAGAGACATGAAGAAGAGGGGACACATGTTGATGTAGAAGAGACATGGAGAAGAGGGGACACATGTTGATGTAGAAGAGACATGAAGAAGTGGGACACATGTGATGTAGAAGACATGAACAAGTGGATTTTGCATAATAGGTGACCTTTTAAATAATGTTTTGGTTGTTCACTTATAGTTAATATCTGTAATTTTACAGGATTCTGCGAGTTATTTAAAAAAAACATGATAATTACTATAAAGATTTACAGTTATTTTTTACAGTGTTTATAGGTTCACAGCATGCAGTGAAATGTAGAAAACAATGCGACTTAGTCCAATAATGCCCGCCTCGCTGCACATTATCCCGCTTATCACACGGCCAGATACTAAACACTAACATCTTGACTCCCGATATTAATTGAATGATTTTATTGACGTGAAAATGATCGTATTGCTTCCTCTAAGAAAGTGAACTCTGTAGCCCATACCGTGTTCCTGTTAGTATTTACTTCCTGTCTTTTCACCTCTGTCTCTCTCTCATCCTCCTTAGTCATTATAGTGCTTAACATCGGTCTCTACTTCATATTGACCTCTGAAATCTCCCAAATTGACCAATCAGAATCGAGTATTCAACTAAGCCCTGTAATAAAGCTCACTATTGTTAGTGTTCAATTCATCATGGGGCTTTTGCTTTTCTTAGGGAGGAAATGAAACCCCTAAATCTCTTTTTCTTACAATGGAGTCTGGTCTGAGAGGGGGTAAAATCAATGATACATGATCGTTATTAGATTGAAATCATCCTCCGTTTCATTCCCTGGAAAATGTCCAACACACAAGAGACCATGTGTTGCATGAAGATGAAAAATATGCTCGCCAGGATGCACGCTTGACTTTTTAGATTTTGTAATCTTGATTGGTCTTTTAGGAAATGCAGAGTTGTATCCTCGTTGCTTCCTGAGGTTACAAAAGTTGATCCTACGGTTTATTTCACAAAATGTAGACTTCAGACTCTCCACAGGAAAAACAACATTCTTGAATCCAGGACAAAAGTTTGAGTGATGGAGACATTTTCCAAAGTTTTCTCCAGGAAGGAACACATTTAGACATGCTCCTACAAGAATACAAAACATATGTACTTTTCAGACATGGACAAAGCAATAAGGGAACAAAATGTAATTCAATCTGATGATCAATGTTAGAGCAAGTGTTGTCGAAGATACTTAACCCTAAACTGCTCCCATAGGCATGTCTATGTAAGTCACTTTGGATAAAAGCCAAATGACATAATGTAATGTAGAGTGAGGTCCAATAGGAATCAGATATCAGATTCAGTTTCTGTACTAAAGAGTGCTCTCTGATGATGTCAGGTTATATCAGTATGTAGTGTCTCTACTTAAAGAGTCCTCTCCTGCTGATGTTCAGGTGTATATCAGTATGTAGTGTCTCTACTTTAAAGAGTCCTCTCCTGCTGATGTGCAGGTGTATATCAGTATGTAGTGGCTCTACTTTAAAGAGTCCTCTCTGCTGATGTCAGGTGTATATCAGTATGTAGTGTCTCTACTTTAAAGAGTCCTCTACTGCTGATGTGCAGGTGTATATCAGTATGTAGTGGCTCTACTTAAAGAGTCCTCTCCTGCTGATGTGCAGGTGTATATCAGTATGTAGTGCTCTACTTTAAAGAGTCCTCTCCTGCTGATGTGCAGGTGTATATCAGTATGTAGTGTCTCTACTTTAAAGAGTCCTCTCCTGCTGATGTTCAGGGTGTATATCAGTATGTAGTTGTCTCTACTTTAAAGAGTCCTCTCCTGCTGATGTTTCAGGTGTATATCAGTGCGTAGTGTCTCTACTTTAAAGAGTCTTCTCCTGCTGATGTTCAGGTGATATCAGTATGTAGTGTCTCTACTTTAAAGAGTCCTCTCCTGCTGATGTGCATGTATATCAGTATGTAGTGGCTCTACTTTAAAGAGTCCTCTCCTGCTGATGTTCAGGTATATATCAGTATGTAGTGTCTTACTTTAAAGAGTCCTCTCCTGCTGATGTTCAGGTGTATATCAGTATGTAGTGTCTCTACTTTAAAGAGTCCTCTCCTGCTGATGTGCAGGTGTATATCAGTATGTAGTTTCTCTACTTTAAAGAGTCCTCTCCTGCTGATGTTCAGGTGTATATCAGTATGTAGTGTCTCTACTTTAAAGAGTCCTCTCCTGCTGATGTTCAGGTGTATATCAGTATGTAGTGTCTCTACTTTAAAGAGTCCTCTCCTGCTGATGTTCAGGTGTATATCAGTATGTAGTGTCTCTACTTTAAAGAGTCCTCTCCTGCTGATGTTCAGGTGTATATCTATGTAGTGTCTCTACTTAAAGAGTCCCTCCTGCTGATGTTCAGGTATATCGTATGTAGTGTCTCTACTTTAAAGAGTCCTCTCCTGCTGATGTTCAGGTGTATATCAGTATGTAGTGTCTCTACTTTAAAGAGTCCTCTCCTGCTGATGTTCAGGTGTATATCAGTATGTAGTGTTTCTACTTTAAAGAGTCATCTCTGCTGATGTTCAGGTGTATATCAGTATGTATTGTCTCTACTTTAAAGAGTCCTCTCCTGCGATGTTAGGTGTATATCAGTATGTAGTGTTCTACTTTAAAGAGTCCTCTCCTGCTGATGTTAGGTGTATATCAGTATGTAGTGGTTCTACTTTAAAGAGTCTTCTCCTGCTGATGTTCAGGTGTATATCAGTATGTGTTCTCTACTTTAAAGAGTCCTCCTGCTGATGTTCAGGTGTATATCAGTATGTAGTGTCTCTACTTTAAAGAGTCCTCTCCTGCTGATGTTCAGGTGTATATATGTAGTGTCTCTACTTTAAAGAGTCCTCTCCTGCTGATGTTCAGGTGTATATCAGTATGTAGTGTCTCTACTTTAAAGAGTCTCCTGCTGATGTTCAGGTGTATATCAGTATGTAGTGTCTCTACTTTAAAGAGTCCTCTCCTGCTGATGTTCAGGTGTATATCAGTATGTAGTGTCTCTACTTTAAAGAGTCCTCTCTGCTGATGTTCAGGTATATATGTAGTGTTCTACTTTAAAGAGTCCTCTCATGCTGATGTCAGGTTATATCAGTATGTAGTGTTCTACTTTAAAGAGTCCTCTCTGCTGATGTTCAGGTGTATATCAGTATGTAGTGTCTCTACTTTAAAGAGTCCTCTCTGCTGATGTTCAGGGTATATCTGTATGTAGTGTTCTACTTTAAAGAGTCCTCTCTGCTGATGTTCAGGTTATATCAGTATGTAGTGTTTCTACTTTAAAGAGTCTCTCCTGCTGATTTTCAGGTGTATATCAGTATGTATGTTTCTTACTTTAAAGAGTCCTCTCCTGCAGATGTTAGGTTTATATCAGTATGTAGTGTCTCTACTTTAAAGAGTCCTCTCTGCTGATGTTCAGGTGTATATCAGTATGTAGTGTCTCTACTTTAAAGAGTCCTCTCCTGCTGATGTTCAGGTGTATATCAGTATGTAGTGTTTCTACTTTAAAGAGTCCTCTCTGCTGATGTTCAGGTTATGTCAGTATGTAGTGTCTCTACTTTAAAGAGTCCTCTCCTGCTGATGTTCAGGTGTATATCAGTATGTAGTGTTTCTACTTTAAAGAGTGCTCTCCTGCTGATGTTCAGGTGTATATCAGTATGTAGTGTTTCTACTTTAAAGAGTCTCTCCTGCTGATGTTCAGGTTCATATCAGTATGTAGTGTCTCTACTTTAAAGAGTCCTCTCCTGCTGATGTTCAGGTATATCAGTATGTAGTGTCTCTACTTTAAAGAGTCCTCTCATGCTGATGTTAGGTGTATATCTGCTCTAATGTAACTTTACTGAAGGAATCCTAATCGGGAGAAGCTGAAAACTACAACTCCCATGATCCCACATTGCTTCACTGCCATACTTTACCATATTGTGCATTTAATGAAGAGTCCAGACGTGTTTCCAGTCATTGTTAAAGACTCTGTCTGCTTTTCATTCATTGTTTCTGTGCAAAAGCAGATTTATATCAAGAGGGGAATGGACGGTCCTTCAGGGATGTGTGAGGATTACTCATGGTTCAGGGTCATTGTCGAATTTAAGCTCGGTTTTCTGATAATACAAAAGCCCAGAGGTAACAATTACAACGCTCCCTAGTGATGTCTCTTTCTGTTTTATCTTTTGGCTTCCATTCACAAATATATGAATCCCACATGCGCATGAGGTAATAACTACTGTACATGAAGGTGATGAATGAGAGCCAGAGTGAAACCAGAACATGGATTTCAGAAGATCAGAAAAAGTCTCCGTCTGGATACAATTGCACTTTGGCTCACTTCTCCTGGAGTTCTGATATCAGGTTTGCCTTTAGCGTGAAGTATTAAATACTTTTGCTGGTCATGAATTTAGGAGGAAGGGATCTGTAAAAGTAAATGTTGATGCGCAGGGAAATGTTGCAACCAAAGAGGCATTTATATTTATCAACATGAAATGAAAAGGAGTTGTAGTAGATGCTGATTTATCCCACAGTATTGAAAAGTTTGAAAAGATGAAAAAAGGAAATCCTATAACCATGAAACTGATCAGTATTTCATCACTTCTTGTCCCCGGTCTGGAAGTCAATGGTTTTTGAGTGTGTTTTTGGTTGCTAGCCTGAAATAAGTTCTGTGGTTAACACAAGCTGAAGAGATTTTTGTCCTACGACATACAATACGTCAGTAAACAACGACTGGTGTCTATCTATATATTGTGTTGCATTGTTGCAGAAGCCTGTGACCTAAGATTTTCAACGACATAATTACTCTGTAGCTATGTTAGTTGACAATAAAGAACCTTGAACCTTGAACCTTAAATGAGACGACCTAAACGTCATCAAGCCCAACTCTAGTTCCTTTATAGCCCAACATTAGCCTCCTTTAGCTTAGCGGTGGTGACGTGAAGTCATGTGACCGTGCTGTAGTTCCTTTATAGCCCAACATTAGCCTCCTTTAGCTTAGCGGTGGTGACGTGAAGTCATGTGACCGTGCTGTAGTTCCTTTATAGCCCAACATTAGCCTCCTTTAGCTTAGCGGTGGTGACGTGAAGTCATGTGACCGTGCTGTAGTTCCTTTATAGCCCAACATTAGCCACCTTTAGCTTAGCGGTGGTGACGTGAAGTCATGTGACCGTGCTGTAGTTCCTTTATAGCCCAACATTAGCCTCCTTTAGCTTAGCGGTGGTGACGTGAAGTCATGTGAACGTGCTGTAGTTCCTTTATAGCCCTATGTTGGGAAAATACTGAATGTTCTCTTCTGTATCAGAGTAGCACATGATAACAGAGGCCCTACGTAGCTGTGTACGTAGCCGGATGTATGACTACATGGATGACGCTCATGAGACACTGTGTTGAAGTTATGATAGCTATGTTCCTAAGCATGATGAGACAGCCCCTATAGAGATAGACATATGACTGTCATGTTTTTTGCTTACGCAGGCCTTAGCTAATCTGAACTAATGTCAGAATACTGCTTTGAACCAGTATTCTTCCATCTTGTTGACTGTAACACCCTCTCTTGTATATCAGCATATCAAGGACTCTACTCTGGGAACTAATTGTCCCACGCAGCCTGTGTGTGATGACTACTTCCATTCTTGAGAGGATAATAAATACATGTATCCTGATACTGAAGCTCAAGCCGGTGACGAGTGATATTTTTCCTAACACCCAACGTAAGCTTTTTACTTCAGAAATCATAAAGTGGTGTTAATATGTGGAGATTATCCTGCTGAGCTAAACGTTTAAGTATCATAAACGTTTGTTTGACACAGAGATTCATTTCTGACATAACCAAAGAAAAATCCCCATTGGACCAGAGAGATGCTGCCTTCAGGGTCCATTACAGAAACAGGACATCCCTGCAGCACATGTTCATGTCAGAACTTCCCGACCGACACCAACCCTTCACTCGTCACGCTCCACTGATCTGCAGAAACATGATCAGCTTCATAATTCCACAGTTCATAAAAACCGTCTCACATTGAAGGAAACTGTGACGCTGCTTTCATTTCCAGATGAAAGACTTCCCGGTTCAGTGAGAGCCGCACCGAGGAGAAGCTCTGGGTTTTCCGGAGATGACCAGAGACAAGATAAACAAACAGCGATGTGGGAACTGAGCACAAGGGATTCTGGGAAAAAGGAGAGTATCTTCCCAACATTTCTCTCTCCTTCGTCTATCAGTTTCTTGAGGAAATATCTCCTCTCTGGGGGATTCTGGGAAGAGGAAGCTGTCGTCATCACTTCCAGATGGAAAGAGAAGAAGAGGAAACGGGCCTCTGGATTCTTACACAACTCACATTACCTTTACCTTAGTCATATTCTGACGCTTTTTTAAAACAAACACCTGCAGCCTGTTATTCATCTTTCTGTTTGCTTTGCACAATACTTGAGGAAGTCGAGGTTAAAAAGAAAGTCCGTTTTCTATGCAAGATGTAGAAAATGCGGCTAAAAGGAAACCAGAGAAAGGTATTACTGAAATAGTAAGACATGCTGGGAAATATGCGTATTTCTAATAGGATCCATTTGTACGGAAGAGGATAAGAACCATATGAGTTCGGACTTTAATCCTAAAAAGTAAATAACCCACTGGTGAATTAAAACAGAGGTTGCTAATAAGTGTCTAGATGAGACGACTAAATGTCATCCTGCCCAACATGAGCCACCTTTAACTTAGCGGTGGTGACGTGAAGTCATGTGACTGTGCTGTAGTTCCTTTATAGCCCAACATTAGCCTCCTTTAACTTAGCGGTGGTGACGTGAAGTCATGTGACCGTGCTGTAGTTCCTTTATAGCCCAACATTAGCCACCTTTAGCTTAGCGGTGGTGACGTGAAGGCATGTGACCGTGCTGTAGTTCCTTTATAGCCCAACATTAGCCGCCTTTAGCTTCGCGGTGGTGACGTGAAGTCATGTGACCGTGCTGTAGTTCCTTTAGAGCCCAACATTAGCCACCTTTAGCTTAGCGGTGGTGACGTGAAGCATGTGACCGTGCTGTAGTTCCTTTATAGCCCAACATTAGCCACCTTTAGCTTAGCGGTGGTGACGTGAAGTCATGTGACCGTGCTGTAGTTCCTTTATAGCCCAACATTAGCCGCCTTTAGCTTAGCGGTGGTGACGTGAAGTCATGTGATCGTGCTGTAGTTCCTTTATAGCCCAACATTAGCCTTTAGCTTAGCGGTGGTGACGTGAAGTCATGTGACCGTGCTGTAGTTCCTTATAGCCCAACATTAGCCTCCTTTAGCTTAGCGGTGGTGACGTGAAGTCATGTGATGCTCTAGTTCCTTTATAGCCCAACATTAGCCACCTTTAGCTTAGCGGTGGTGACGTGAAGTCATGTGACCGTGCTGTAGTTCCTTTATAGCCCAACATTAGCCACCTTTAGCTTAGCGGTGGTGACGTGAAGTCATGTGACCGTGCTGTAGTTCCTTTATAGCCCAACATTAGCCACCTTTAGCTTAGCGGTGACTTTAATAATAAAAAGTAAGAATTCAGACCCATTTCTCAGAATTGTGAGGACGTTAAAACGTGTGTACTGTATGAGGATGTGATCACTATGTGTGTGTGTGTGTGTGTGTGGTGTGTGTGGTGTGTGTGTGTGTGTGTGTGGTGTGTGTGTGTGTGTGTGTGTGTGTGTGTGTGTGTGTGTACCTAACACTTCTCCATTCATCTTGTGTTTTTAGTGTAGTGTTTAGTTAGTGTATTTTTTATTTGTGATATAATTGAGTGCAAGTGTGTAGATTTACGGTTTGGTTTTTATTGCGTGAATTTGATGTGTTAATCTGTGTGCGTGTGTGTGTGTGCGTGTGCGTGTGTGAATGTGTGTGTGTGTGTGTGTGTGTGCGTGTGTGTGTGTGTGTGTGTGTGAGGAGTGCGTGAGTGCGTGAGTGTGTGAGTGCGTGAGTGCGTGAGTGCGTGAGTGCGTGAGTGTGTGATATGGTTACTGTCTGCAGTGATGGATAGCAGCTTTCATGTCTATGCTGCCTTTGGGCTTTGGGGAAGGGTGGAGCAGCAGCAAGAGACCTAACAAACTGTGTGTGTGTGTGTGTGTGTGTGTGTGTGTGTGTGTGTGTGTGTGTGTGTGTGTGTGTGTGTGTGTGTGTGTGTGTGTGTTAAACCTGCAGCTGCCTATTTAAAATGTTAAAGATCAATGTCGTCCTTACCTAAGTCTGAAAAGGGGGATAACCAGCAACCTGGCAACCTGATGAATGATGAAAATTATGATTTATTTTTGATAAAACCTACAGTATTAAAACCTACAACAAGGTACAGTTTGAAACCTCAGGGTCTGGTTTTCCCCTCTGTGTGTTTACTGTCGCCTCCTTTAGACTTCATCATTAAACGCAGATGTGTCCCAGGTCCACATCTTGTTATATTTCTGCATCTTTGATTTATTACTGACAATAAGGGATGGGGCTGGATGGCATTCTTATTCAATTGTCAGTAAATAAAAACATTAAATCATATCATGTGTGTGTGTGTGTGTGTGTGTGTGTGTGTGTGGTGTGTGTGTGTGTGTGTGTGTGTGTGTGTGTGTGTGTGTGTGTGTGTCTGTGTGTGTGTGTGTGTGTGTGTGTGTGTGTGTCTGAGCCAGAATTCTGAGAATAAATTCAAAATTCTGCTATAAAGAAAGTCTGTTTTTTATCACAGTTGCATTAAACTTATGTAAAATCCTCTCAAACTTCTTACAAAAAAGGTAAATTTAACATATTTGAAAGATGCATATCATCTCATCTGAAGCCAGGTTTTACACTTCCATCTTTATTGATTCCCATAGTGTCTGAACTCTGAGGATTCCTCACTTTGAAGCTGCACAAAGAGACCCCGAAGACTAAGGGGGAATTCTCCTTGAAAGCCCATACCGTGGATATCTGAGTGATAAGTCAGAACTGAGATACTGCACAAACACAGAAGGCCACATGTTGGAATTCCAGTCAGTCTGAAGGGAGCTCTAAAGGCAGCGAAGGTGAGGAGAAACACATTTTAATTTACAGCTGCAGGGAGATAAGGTATGATTTAAAGCAGAGGCATATTAAATATTTGAGGGGTGCAATATTTCGTCCCTTAACGAGGGGAGTTAACTCTCATGAGAACAGAAAATATGCTTTTATCAGTGGATTTGATTTTGTTCGACAATATGACAGTCAAACAACCACACACACAAACACACTCACATCTCACAGATGGTATAATGATGTTGCTCCCATAATTACACACAAAATATTCAAGAGGAATGGAGTAATGTTAGTACACACACACACACACACACACACACACACACACACACACACACACACACACACACACACACACACACACACACACACACACACACACACACACACACACACACACACACACACACACACACACACACACACACACACACACACACACACACACACACACACACACACACACACACACACACACACACACACACACACACACACACACACACACACACACACACACACACACCACCCACCCACAGAAAGTAGTCCCCCCTCATTAGGCGTCTCAGTGAAAGTCTATTCTCTGGATCTGCTGGGAACACTGGAGCAGCCGAGCAAAAAACAACCCACGACTTCTCACTAGAACACAAAGACGTGAAAGCGTGTGAAGCTTACATCTCAAACTAGTATACCCTCGCTTTTTCTCCATCTTCATCTCCATCCCCCTCCTCTTCCTTTCTGTTTTGTGAAGTTTCTCTGAAAGAAAGGCTTAAGTCCTCCTGACAGCTGTCACTCGGGGCAGCAAACCCCCACCAGAGAACACACACTTCACACAGAGAGAAGAAGAAGCAGCTCGACAAGAGGAGTTAACGAGGAGCGGGATACTGTTTCACTTGTTATAGAACGACTTACTGACATCTTCATGGCAGAAACCACATTTGAAGTTCATTTTGTAGGCTGTCCCTGAAGGCAGCATCTCCCTGGTTATGTCAGAAAATAATCTCTGAGTCAAACAAACGTTTAGTTCAGCAGGATAATCTCCACATGTGAACACCACTTCATGATTTCTGAAGTAGAAAGCAACAGAATTTGAGTTTTTCCTCAGAATTTAGAATTATTTCAAAAATGTAGATCTTACCAGAATTGTGAGTATTTCTCCTATAATTTTGACTTTTTCTCAGAATGTTGACTTTTATCCAATAATTTTGACTATTTCTCAGAATGTTGACTTATTTCCAATAATTTAGACTTAAACAAAATGTCTTTTTTAGAATTTAGAATTCATTACTAATGAATTTCCTCAGAATTTGGAATTTTTCACAGAATGTCATGTTTGTTTATCTCTCTCACGGACTTAAAGGTAGGGTAGGTAAGAATGGAGAAACCAGCTCGAGTGCGCTAGAATTTGAAAGTACTCAACCGAAAAAAATCTGCCCCTTCATTCAGACTTCCTCACAGAGCCCTCCTCCAACACACACGAACGCGCACATGACCAGTGAGGGCACGAGGTAAGTTTGTGCACAGATGGAAGGCTGACAGGCAGGTAGGCCTCCAGTTATTTTAGCCGGGCCGGCTCAGATGATTGGTCGTGCTTTTTACAGCGCCACGGCTTCCACAGATGACATGTTTTTATGTATTTATTGTCAAAGCATTTAATGTATTCATTGCTATCGGGATGTTAAGAGCATTCCATGGAATATAACAACAAGTGTATCTGAAGTGAATTACTTACCCACCTTTAAATCGAAACATAATTTGTTATTTTAAAAAGTTGTATGCACCTTTTTTTTCTTCCATTGTCTGCCACTGGACACACACACACTGAGCGTCCTCTCCAAAAAAAACCTGTTTACTGTACGCCACGATAAATACTGGTAGCAGGAAAACAACAATTTCATGAACAGAAACACACAGTGACACACACACAGTGACACACACACAGTGACACACACACAGTGACACACACACAGTGACACACACACAGTGACACACACACATGTATTGTTCGAGCGACGATAGATGTGAGATCAGCTGGAATCCAGTCGATGTTTGAGAGAAACAGCAGCTGAGTGAAACGCTCGCTAAGCGGCTGTAATAAAATAAAGAAGCAGGAAAAAGCGTCAGAAACTCTGAGCTTTTGTGTGTTTTTCTGCCTGACATTAAAGTCCAGCAGGCAGGTCGGATTGTGTCTTTGATTTGAGGAGCGGCAAGCAAACAACGTCTCTCTGGGAAACACAAAGTATTCTACGTCTCTCTGTAACGTGCAAGTTCAACTGGTTAAAGACAGGAAGTGTGTGTGTGTGTGTGTGTGTGTGTGTGTTGTGTGTTGTGTGTGTGTGTGTGTGTGTGTGTGTGTGTGTGTGTGTGTGTGTGTGTGTGTGTGTGTGTGTGTTGGTGTGTTGTGTGTGTGTGTGTGTGTGTGTGTGTGTGTGTGTGTGTGTGTGTGTGTGTGTGTGTGTGTGTGTGTGCTTCTTCAGGTTAACTTCCACCCCATAGCGAGACGGAAACTAAATGTAATATATCTTGTGAAAAAGTCAGAATCCAGACATTGCATCACACTATAATTACACACACAAACACACACACTTAACCATTATCTGGACATCCTTGTTAATTCTCAATAATCTCATGAAGCTCAAAGGCTTCACTCTGTGCTTTGAAAACAGAAACAGATAAACAGTTTTTAACATCAATTATTATTATAAAGTTAAGTTTTCTTCATCTGTGAAAAAAGGCAAAACAAAAGAGAGTTTTAGATGCTGAAGAATTAACTGGATATCTTTGCTTTGTGAAAACACAAGGTTTGTCATCAGAGTATGAGATCCTCTTCCTGTGCAAGGTACTTTAGTGGAGTAGGTAGGCAGAAGAAAACCAGGAAACACACACACACACACACACACACACACACACACACCACACACACACACACCATTCAGCTGCAACAATGGCCTCCAAAATAAAATCCTTTATGTCAACTACATTGTCCTGCATGTCAAATAAACATCTCCTCCTCATTTCCCTGTGTGTGTGTTTATGTTCTGAGTATACGGTGAGTCATGCCTGTGTGTGTGTGTGTGGTGTATGTGTATGTGTATGTGTATGTGTATGTGTATGTGTGTGTGTGTGTGTGTTGGTGTGTGTGTGTGTGTGTGTGTGTGTGTGTGTAGACAAAACAGCAGGGAGCAGACAGTGATGTACGACATGTGCAGAAGAATCAAGGACACGAAAACACTGTAAAGTAAGCAGAACATGGTGAAGTCTAAATATGTATGTGCGTGTACTGTGTGTACTGTGTGTAGTGTGTGTACTGTGTGTACTGTATGTGGTAATGTGGGTTCATTGCCAAATACTTACATCCTTCCTACTGTGTGTCTCTTGTGTTTAAATGCAACACAAGATCCAGTTTGCAGCTCATTGATCTGATATTTTTGGATATTTTTAAGGAACTTCTGGCACTCAAATTGAGAAAATAAATTAAAGGGACACTAAAGAGTGACGCACACAGCTGGGAGACCAGGGGACACTAAAGAGTGATGCACACAGCTGGAGACCAGGGGACACTAAAGAGACGCACAGCTGGGAGACCAGGCGACACTAAAGAGTGACGCACACAGCTGGGAGACCAGGGGACACTAAAGAGTGACGCACACAGGGCCGTCCCTCCCTACAGGCCGATCACGCAGACTGCGTGGGGCCTCACCTATGCACTTATGCGGCGCAATTAGTGTGGTGCGGCACGGTTTCGCCGCTGCGAGGCACCACTAGCACCCCCCCCCCCCCCGACGCTCGCGAAACAGAGGGCCTCATCAGATAACTTTGCGTGGGGCCTCATGTTGGCCAGGGACGGCCCTGGACGCACACAGCTGGGAGACCAGGGGACACTAAAAAGTAATGCGCACAGCTTGGAGACCAGGGACACTAAAAAGTGACGCACACAGCTTGGAAACCAGGGGACACTAAAGAGTGATGCACACAGCTGGAGACCAGGGACACTAAAGAGTGATGCACACAGCTGGAGACCAGGGGACACATAAGAGTGATGCACACAGCAGGAAACCAGGAGACACTAAAGAGTGACGCACATAGCTGGAGACCAGGGGACACATAAGAGTGATGCACACAGCTGGAGACCAGGGGACACATAAGAGTGATGCACACAGCTGGAGACCAGGGGACACTAAAGAGTGACGCACACAGCTGGAGACCAGGGGACACTAAAGAGTGACGCACACAGCTGGGACATTCAGGATTATAAAGCTGAACAACTGTCACTGGCCGTTTCTCAATGTCGAGTGGCGCTGAAGGACTGTTCAAATGCTGGGCATTTGAACAGTCCTTCAGCGCCACTCGACATTGAGAAACGGCCTCTGTCTCATAACTGGAAGTGTTTGTCAGTATATCTGAAATGACTAGGTTAGCTACGTTAGCTAGCTAGCTTACAGCAGATCTGCAGCATCAGAAGGAGTCATGTGACCACATTGTTAAAATAAGACCATAAAACATGTTGACAGTGGCTTTAAAGGATCTTTGCCATGACCATATTTGTACAGAAGTTTAATACATTTCCCCTGAAGATAATGTGATTTGCTTATTTTGTCTGTGAGTAAGAGTCTCTGTGTGTGTGTGTGTGTGTGTGTGTGTGTGTGTGTGTGTGTGTGTGTGTGTGTGTGTGTGTGTGTGTGTGTATGTGTGTGTGTCCTGGCGCCAGCTGTGAGGTTCAGATGTTTCTGAGAGGAAGGAAGCGTTGGTCTTGGCAGAAATGTTTTATTGTTGCCTCGACTCCTGATAACGGGTTATTAATTAGTCTGCTGGACAAACACAATAATACAATAGAGTCTAAAAGGGCTGCTGTTGGGGATGTGTGTGTGTGTGTGTGTGTGTGTGTGTTTGTGTGTGTCTCCTGCTGATGTTCAGGTGTATATCAGTATGTAGTGTCTCTACTTTAAAGAGTCCTCTCCTGCTGATGTTCAGGTGTATATCAATATGTAGTGTCTCTACTTTAAAGAGTCCTCTCCTGCTGATGTTCAGGTGTATATCAGTATGTTGTCTCTACTTTAAAGAGTCCTCTCCTGCTGATGTTCAGGTGTATATCAGTATGTAGTGTCTCTACTTTAAAGAGTCCTCTCCTGCTGATGTTCAGGTGTATATCAGTATGTAGTGTCTCTACTTTAAAGAGTCTTCTCCTGCTGATGTTCAGGTGTATATCAGTATGTAGTGTCTCTACTTTAAAGAGTCCTCTCCTGCTGATGTTCAGGTGTATATCAGTATGTAGTGTCTCTACTTTAAAGAGTCCTCTCCTGCTGATGTTCAGGTGTATTTCAGTATGTAGTGACTCTACTTTAAAGAGTCCTCTCCTGCTGATGTTCAGGTGTATATCAGTATGTAGTGTCTCTACTTTAAAGAGTCCTCTCCTGCTGATGTTCAGGTGTATATCAGTATGTAGTGTCTCTACTTTAAAGAGTGCTCTCCTGCTGATGTTCAGGTGTATATCAGTATGTAGTGTCTCTACTTTAAAGAGTCCTCTCCTGCTGATGTTCAGGTGTTTATCAGTATGTAGTCTCTACTTTAAAGAGTCCTCTCCTGCTGATGTTCAGGTGTATATCAGTATGTAGTGTCGCTACTTTAAAGAGTCCTCTCCTGCTGATGTTCAGGTGTATATCAGTATGTAGTGTCTCTATTTTAAAGAGTCCTCTCCTGCTGATGTTCAGGTGTATATCAGTATTTAGTATCTCTACTTTAAAGAGTCCTCTCCTGCTGATGTTCAGGTGTATATCAGTATGTAGTGTCTCTACTTTAAAGAGTCCTCTCCTGCTGATGTTCAGGTGTATATCAGTATGTAGTGTCTCTACTGGGACTGTCTCCATGCCTTAATGTTCAAAAAGCTCTTTATTTGTCTCATACTGTCTGTGCTGCAGCACCTCTTTTCACCCTCTGTCTGAAACCAGAGCCCAGTCTGCTTTGATTGGTTACCTGGTCGGCTCTGTTGTGATTGGTCAACCGCTTAAAGATGTCCCGCCCCTTAGCCTATCATGTACAATTTGTTAGGAGCGTGAGTGTTCCATAGTGACGTCACTATGTTCAGGAAGTAAAACAATTAGTCCAATGGAGTTATTTCAGGCAGGAGGGGGGGGGGGGGGTATGTGGGAGAGAAACTCCCTATGGAGGGATTTTAGCCTTTGCAGACCATCTACATGCACTAAAACCCGTAGAACACACTATGGGAGAGGGAACACCACAGAAAGCAGTGTGCTTTCCGACGGAGGGCAGACCACCCAGCCGGGCTAATATCAGGGACAGCGGAGGGTTTATCTGTCAGCTGATGGAAGATGTTCAACCTGAGGTCACTGGCCCAGTGAGGGTCACCGGCCCCGGGCTGATGGGCCCTGCAGGATAACAATGGAGGAGATTAGCTCTGAGACGTCAGGGTCATAAGAGAAGAGGAGCCGGACTGAGCCTGCATGATAAAGACCGGATTAAGGCTGCAGAATTAAGCGACGTTTTATCGTAATCGAGATATGGACTAGTGGAGTACAAGCACATCAACATCTGTTCATGTTTCAGTCTAGACATGACTTCATTTGTGTAATAGTGTGCTGACATGTTATTGGACCCTCGCGCTGTATCCCAGCCAGACCTGAGTCTAATCTTTCTTCAAGAAAATGAATCAAAATCTTTTAAATCTTTTAAAAGAGAAGGGAAGAGTACCCCCCCTGAGATAAGACATACTGTATGATCCGCTGAGTGACATACGCAGCTAATGATATAACAGCTGTGATTTGGGGGGGTTTCCCTTTCCTGTAGTGCTCTATAGGTTTCTGTGCATGTAAATGGTCTGCAGAGGGTAAAATCCCAAAGCGCCGGAACATAGTGACATCACTCCTACTGAATAGCTCCAACACATTGTACTTGATAGGCTAAGGGGCAGGACATCTCTAAGCGGTTGACCAATCATAACAGAGCCGGCCAGCTAACCAATCAGAGCAGACTGGGCTCTGGTTTCAGACAGAGGGTGAAAAGAGGTGCTGCAGCACAGGAAGTATGAGAGAAATAAAGAGCTTTTTGAACATCAAAGCATGGAGACATGTCCCAGTAGTAGTAGTTTTTGTCCTAACTTGTCTTTACTCTGTCTTTCTCTGTAAGCATTACGATCTCTAATTTCATTTCATAGAAGAATGGACAAAATATAAGTATGTACATTTACATTAAAGTACACAAAGTCACGACAAAGACCAACAGTGTGTCATCTCTCACTATCACACACTCAGGAAACAGCAGAGCAGGAAGGCAAAACAACAACACACAACACACACACACACAACACACACAACACACACGCACACACACACACACACACAGAGGGTGTGTTCTGAGGTGGGCTGGTAGAACAGCATTACATTTTTAGACAATGAGTGCTCTCTGCTTCTCACTCTCTCTTCAGGTGTGTGTGTGTTTTTGCGTCCTCTGTGGTAAAGGCTCTGGTGGGGAATTTCTCGACCTTTGTGTGTTGTGTGTGTGTGTGTGTGTGTGTGTGTGTGTGTGTGTGTGTGTGTGTGTGTGTGTGTGTGTGTGTGTGTGTGTGTGTGTGTGTGTGTTTTCCAGCTCTCTAAACACAAGAGGCTACCAAAGCCGGATAACTGTGGGTTGAGGGAGGAAGAAGAAGGGATTTATTTAATAAAACGAGACGATGAAGAGGATGTTATTCTGGGCTCTTCATCAATGTGGTGTGTCTGCATATTGGGTGTGTGTGTGTGTGTGTGTGTGTGTGTGTGTGTGTGTGTGTGTGTGTGTGTGTGTGTGTGTGTGTGTGTGTGTGTGTGTGTGTGTGTGTGTGTGTGTGTGTGTGTGTGTGTGTGTGTGTGTGTGTGTGTTGTGTGTGGTGTGTGTGTGTGTGTGTGTGTGTGTGTAGCTGTGGTTATGCTGTGATGTTAACCCTGGGATCAGTAACATGATGATGAAACTGTGAGAAACTCTGAAGCAGTCACCTGTTTCGTTCTCTCAGCGCGAGGTGAAGGGTGTGTCCGGCTGCTGGAGGAATGAATGTGTGTTAGTGTGTGTTGATGTGTGTTGATGTGTGTTGATGTGTGTTGATGTGTGTTGATGTGTGTTGATGTGTGTTGATGTGTGTTAATGTGTTAATGTGTGTTGATGTGTGTTGATGTGTGTTGATGTGTGTTAATGTGTGTTGATGTGTGTTAATGTGTGGTTTCACAGCTTGACTTACAGCCGGGAGAATAAGGGAGGGTCCGAGTTTGTCTGTCTGTTATATAGAACAGAGCAGCTTCATCCTCAGAGGAGAAAGAAGTTCTGCTCACAGTCCTCTCTCTATATTCACGAGAGGAAACAGCTGCTCCTCCATCCCATCATTAAACCATCAAACCTCCTCGTCCTTAACCTGGCGCATTATTCCTGGGGAAATGGATGTGCACAGATCTTTGCACCCCCTCTCCTCCCTGCAGTTATTTCTGAGTTTTGGGGAAACTGGAGGTGTGTCGTGTCAAATGATCATATAATCATTTCAAACTTATAGTCTTATACTCTGATTGCCAACTGGTCCAGTTGTAAAATGTGTCTTTGACCATCGTTAACAGCGACACTGGGACATGGTTTCATTCACTTCATGCTTTAAGAGAAATGATTATGGATGATATTGTGGGTAAAACTGAAGGTTGGCAGCTGTCACGAGAAATACCTAAAACATCCTGTCATCGGATTGGATAGTTGTAATTGTTGTAATTGAGGATTGACTCACATTGTTTTTACTTACAATCTATGGACACTCTAATTTCCCATTTGGGAGGTTAACAGAAGTCCATCCATGTGATTTGGTCATCGGCCAACCGTATTTCATGTCACTGTGACATTATCTTCTGATGTTCAGGTATCTGTCTTTTCTCTAGAGCAGAGCCGAGTCTGTGAATTATCACTCACTCGTATTTCCTGGATGCAGCCAAATGTAAAGGGGGGATGTGAAGGGCCACAACTTTAAATGGTGGATTCAGCATGGGTTAAGAATGAGAAGTAGTTCAAGTTCTCAGGTGTTGAGAGGGTAAAGGCTCATACTGTATTTCCACTTTGCATGGGCAGCAGTGGTCTAACAGATGTTCACCTGGTTTCATTGAGACTATGTTTGAGGGTCTGCATCCCTCAAATGTTTTACATATGCACATTTACCGAGTCACACGCGCTCCGTTGTTTCCCGGGAGTTTGTATCCCTTTAAAGATTGATTATATTCATGAAGGTCATGTTGAGAAACAGCTATATAAGTTCAGTCCATTTACCATGCGTTAACGTTGACAGCCTGAGTTATAATCCAATGTTCCTGAGTGCTTAGGTCACAGATCCACAACACATTGACCTTTAGAAGGATCTGGAGGGTCTGACCCAGAGTCATCCACAGACTGACAGTGAACACACCTCATCTGATGGGATGCCTCCTGGACTCTGGTATGTCAGGTATGTCCAACTGGAAGGAGACCCCAGGGTCAGCCCATAATATGCTGCAGAGATTAATGACCCATCGGTGGGGGGCGAGCCTGCAGGAAGAGGGAGGGGGCATCTGGATTATACCTCGCTCCATTTGTCACCACCAGGATTTAAACCTCGCTAAACTGATGGATTACTGTCTAAACTTTAAAGGTCACCTATTATGCAGAATCCACTTCTTCACGTCTCTTCTACGTCAACATGTGTCCCCTCTTCTCCTGTCTCTTCTACATCAACATGTGTCCCCTCTTCCATGTCTCTTCTACATCAACATGTGTCCCCTCTTCTTCATGTCTCTTCTACATCAACATGTGTCCCCTCTTCTTCATGTCTCTTCTACATCAACATGTGTCCCCTCTTCTTCACGTCTCTTCTACATCAACATGTGTCCCCTCTTCTCCATGTCTCTTCTACATCAACATGTGTCCCCTCTTGTTCATGTCTCTTCTACATCAACATGTGTCCCCTCTTCTTCATGTCTCTTCTACATCAACACGTGTCCCCTCTTCTTCATGTCTCTTCTACATCAACATGTGTCCCCCTTCTCTATGTCTCTTCTACATCAACATGTGTCCCCTCTTCTTCATGTCTCTTCTACATCAACATGTGTCCCCTCTTCTCTATGTCTCTTCTACATCAACATGTGTCCCCTCTTCTCTATGTCTCTTCTACATCAACATGTGTCCCCTCTTCTTCATGTCTCTTCTACATCAACATGTGTCCCCTCTTCTTCACGTCTCTTCTACATCAACATGTGTCCCCTCTTCTTCATGTCTCTTCTACATCAACATGTGTCCCCTCTTCTTCATGTCTCTTCTACATCAACATGTGTCCCCTCTTCTTCATGTCTCTTCTACATCAACATGTGTCCCCTCTTCTTCATGTCTCTTCTACATCAACATGTGTCCCCTCTTCTTCATGTCTCTTCTACATCAACATGTGTCCCCTCTTCTCTATGTCTCTTCTACATCAACATGTGTCCCCTCTTCTT
>JAAKFY010000006.1:4429108-4436608 GCA_011823955.1 Dissostichus mawsoni | reverse complement strand
GAGAGATAGATAGATAGAGAGATAGATAGATAGATAGATAGATAGATAGAGAGATAGAGAGATAGAGAGATGGATAGATAGAGAGATAGAGAGATAGAGAGATGGATAGATGGATAGATGGATAGATGGATAGATGGATAGATGGATAGATGGATAGATGGATAGATGGATAGATAGATAGATGGATAGATAGTTTGATTGGCTAGAGCTTGTACTGGCATATGATTTGATTGGCTGACGCTTCCGTCGAAGCTTCAAAAGTTGAACATTGCTCAACTTTTGAAGCGAGCAACGCGAAGCGACGCGACCACAATGCAGTTCGGCAAAGCGTGACGTCACCCCATCCAAAGTGAATGGGCAGAAGCGTTGAAGCTTCAACGCACGCCGCCGTGTGGACGGGCCGTAAATCTATGCTCTGCAAAAGCAATTCTAGCTATAAACTGTATTGTGTTTTCCCCCTTTTATATGAAAACGTCGGCAGTTTTGAGAAAGTGACAAAGTTTCCAAAATATTTCTTTGTTGATCATGTGTACATTTATCCATTTAAAACGGATGTTAAAGGGTTTAGGTTTTAGATCAATAACCCAATGAATGCCCTGCAAACACATGCACAGTTAAACTATTGTACGACCTAATAAAAACCTGATTTATTGAAAGTTATCCCAAAGAATTCTCGGGAGTTTCCCTCCACATTTATGACCACTTTGCGATGTTTTCCTCCCAGCTTCCCTACGGTCATGTAACGAGCCGAGTGGAGATATAAACAGGTGACTTTACACCGTCTGCTGCGCCATTAAAAGTGATGAAGAGTCATGGAGAGCATAAAAGTGATGAAGAGTCATGGAGAGCATTAAAGTGATGAAGAGTCATGGAGAGCATTAAGTGATGAAGAGTCATGGAGAGCATTAAAGTGATGAAGAGTTTCTCTGAGAGTCTTCATCAGCCTCACAGCTAACGTTAGAGTTTCTCACACTGAGCCGACGACATGTTTATGAACACAGAGGGTCAGGGATCAAATAAAAGCTTCACAGAGATTTGTATTCTGTTACATCTCACACACACCACACACACACACACACACACACACACACACACACACACACACACACACACACACACACACACACACACACACACCACACACACACACACACACACACACACACACACACACACACACACACACACACACACACACACACACACACACACACACACACACACACACACACACACACACACACACACACACACACAATTAGTGGACTATAATTAGTTGAAGTAAAGTAATCAGAAACTATTTTATTAACTATTTATTTTTTGGAATGTTATAAGAGCGTCAAAATGTAACTATTTAAAGATGCCACACGCTGCTTTATTGTGTATTTCACTCTAAATTGGACAATAATTCACTAAATGAACATCATGCTGGACTGAACAAGACTTATAAGTAGCGATTGAGACCATGAACTCAACAGGAAAATGTTTAATAAGGTAATAAGTCTAGATAGAAGTAGGAACATTTTCTCATAGACTTCTATACAATCTGACTTACTGAACGTTATCATCTGTTTTGAATGGGACCATCATTTATTAAATGAACATCATGCTGTGTTGAAGAAGAATTAAAGTGCTATGCTATTTTAGGCAATAGCATAGGTCTCAGATATATAAGAAAATATAAAAAACCTGTCTATGAAGTGTTTTGCTCAAAATACCAAACAGATCACCCGTTCTAGCCACGCCTCATATCCCTCTGTTTCACTTCCTGTTTCTAAAGTGCTGATTCTGGGTATAAAGCTTTAAAAAAAAAAGGAAATTGATACAAATATAAGAGGAGGGGTCTGAGCTCATGCTGGACCCGGCAGCTACTGTCTAAACTAAATACTGCCGTGATGAAACGCCATATCATGGATTATCAAGGATTCTTTCTGAAACAGTATGGAGCTCAAAGGCTTTCTCTCTTGCCGGTTATACCACAAGGTGAGTTCCTTTTTATTTCCTGCTTCTTCACACACATGCTCTCCAGTACAGGTTAGCTCGAGTGTTAGCGATGCTAATGTAAACACCGACCATATTACGTCCAAAACAGTCGAGCATTGTTTCTGATAGCAACGTTTCTGATAGGGCCGTGGGTCCACATTTCAGATATTACGTCATATCGGACGCAGATCTGGATCAGCTCCGTTGTTCCCCCGTTTTTAGAGATTTGGGTACGGAGGAAAAGAGAGAGGGTTTTATTTTCTGACGATGCGTGAGTTCCCTGACACACCGGGGAAACATCTTTATGTATAAATGACATCAAAAAGTGCATTTTGCATGATAGGTCCCCTTTGAAAGTAGAGATTGAGACATCAAACTCATCAGGAAATGTTTACTAAGGTAATAAATCAAGTGAGAAGTTGGCAAATGTTCTCATAGACTTCTATACATTCTGACTTCTCTCAGTCGCCCATAATTTATTAAATAAACACCATGCTGTATTGAAGAAGACTTAAAACTAAAGACTAGGATCATGTGTGACCCATCGTTGCAGCTTATACGTTCTCTTTTATATCGTTTTTATATCATCCAAGTTCAATATTTGGGATTCTGACTTACGGTCGGACGAAACAAGCAATTTTTTTTATGGGATTCTGGAACATTATGTTGGGATCTTTTGCCTATTTTGCGATGAACCCATAGCGAATAGGCTCCTAAGTCTTCGTGTGTGTCTGTAAGAGTGTGAGCACAAACCTATACTTGTTTCAGGAGTGCACGTATTATTCCCTAAATGCTCATATGACAGGTTAGAGATTGATTTCCCGGTTCAACAAGAAAGCAGACGTTGATGTGAGGACGTTCTGCCTCGGGGAACAGCCTCTCTCAGACGGAGAGGTCAGGAGGAAGAAGGAGGAAAGACCGTGGACAATCAGAAGCACATTTCAGGGAGGCGTATGGGGAAAGGGAGATAGATCAAAGAGAGAGAGTCTGGTCTGACTGCAGGAAATGTACACCGTGCTTTATTCTGTATAATACAACACAGGCCTTTACGGAGACTTCAGAGGATCCTTCAGAGGATCCTTCCTGTGTCTTTGTAAGGAGGAGCAAGGAGAAGAAGATGTTCTTCTCCCTGCTCCTTTCCACCGTGTGCTATGAACAATGTTTTAAACAGTATACGTGAACATGTGTTGTTTCAAAATAACTGCCATGTGTTGAATAAACAAATAAATAAACAAATAAATAAACAAATAAATAAATAAATAAATAAATAAACAAACAAATAAATAAATAAAGGTCCAATCCCATAACAGCCAGCGGGTCTAAAATATGTCTTCTCCTCCTCCTCCTCCTCCTCCTCCTCCTCCTCCTCCTCCTCCTCCTCCTCCACCTCCTCCACCTCCTCCCTCCTCCTCCTCCTCCTCCTCCTCCTCCTCCTCCTCCTCCTCCTCCTCTACCTTCTCCTTCTCCTCCTCCTCCTCCTCTACCTTCTCCTCCTCCTCCTCCTCCTCCTCCTCCTCCTCCTCCTCCTTCTCCTCCTCCTTCTCCTCTACCTTCTCCTTCTCCTCCTCCTCCTCCTCCTCCTCCTCCTCTACCTTCTCCTCCTCCTCCTCCTCCTCCTCCTCCTCCTCCTCCTCCTCCTCCTCCTCCTCCTCCTCCTCCTCCTCCTCCTCAACCATCATGTTTCAGGATGTCTTCAGGAAAGGCAAGTTTATTTATACGGCACATTTTGAACGATTCAAAGTGGAATCATTTTCTCGTAGACTTCTATACAATCTGACCTCTATTTGCAACCAGTGAAGTCGCCAATAATTTAAAAAATGGACTTCATGCTGTATGAAAGAAGACTTGAAACTAGAGATTAAGATCATACATTTATCAGGAAAAGGTTTACTGAGGCAATAAATTAAGTGAGAACTAAGGACGTTTTCTCATAGACTTCTATACAATCTCACTTCTTTTAACAACCAGATGTCGCCTATAAGGAACCATCATTTACTAAATGAACCTCACTGATTTGAAGAAGACTTGTAACTAGAGATTAAGACCATAAACGTACAGTATAAGAACATGTTTACAGGAGAGAAGTAGGAACATTTTCTCATAGACTTCTATGCAATCAGACTTCTCTTGCAAAATGAACATCCTGCTGTATTGAAGAAGACTTGAAACTAGAGATTGAGAACTCATCAGGGAATGTTTACTGAGGCAATACATCAAGTGAGAACTAAGGACATTTTCTCATAGACTTCTGGTAATTAATTTGTCGTCAAAACTTATTCAAGAATCACAAAATATCCTCCAAAGACTCCTGGAAACGTATTTATGGTCCCAAATATCATCAAAAAACTCATGTTAACTCAATAAGTATCTCACAATACACACAAACTCTAGGAAACTCAATAATCCCTAACTCCAAACTCATTTATAGTCCCTGCAATCTGCCCTCTTTAAGCCCCCATAAGGACCCATCATCTACAAACCAAACATCATGCAGCAAACAGAGAACCATCTTCTTCCAACTTGTGTACCATCAAGTAAGTGATGCTGATCCTTTAAAAAAAGTCAAGCTTCCAAGACCCCAAATCATGAGAGGAAGTTGGTGTTAAGTAGTTTGCTTTGAACGTCCCTCCTCTCTGGCGGCAGCCATCAGATAAGACTTTGAATCTGTGTTGACTTTACTCTTTACGGCTCATTCAGCTTCTGAAAACGTGAGCAGAAAGCGACCTCTCTCTGTCACTTTCCCTTCACGAGGGCTCACTTCCTACAGAGGAGGGAAGTAGGGAGTACAAATACTTTGTTACTGTACTTAAGTACATGTTTCTGGTATCAGTACTTTACTCCACTACTTATTTTTCTGACGACTTTTTACTTTGACTTCTTACATTTTGAACCCAAATACCTGTACTTTCTACTTCTTCCATGTTGAACCCAAATACCTGTACTTTCTACTTCTTACATTTTGAACACAAATACCTGTACTTTCTACTTCTCACATGTTGAACACAAATACCTGTACTTTCTACTTCTTACATGTTGAACCCAAATACCTGTACTTTCTACTTCTTACATGTTGAACACAAATACCTGTACTTTCTACTTCTTACATTTTGAACACAAATACCTGTACTTTCTACTTCTTACATGTTGAACCCAAATACCTGTACTTTCTACTTCTTACATTTTGAACACAAATACCTGTACTTTCTACTTCTTACATTTTGAACACAAATACCTGTACTTTCTACTTCTCACATGTTGAACACAAATACTGTACTTTCTACTTCTTACATGTTGAACCCAAATACCTGTACTTTCTACTTCTTACATTTTGAACACAAATACCTGTACTTTCTACTTCTCACATGTTGAACCCAAATACCTGTACTTTCTACTTCTCACATTTTGAACCAAATACCTGTACTTTCTACTTCTTACATGTTCCAAACAGGCTGGTTCCTTTAGTCTGAATGTGTGTTTGGTGGCGTGATCATTATTATTTAGAGTCATTGCGTGCCTATTGATTTGAACACGATCCGTGTATCCATCATTTCCTGGTCTTCTCTAAAGAAGAGGGACCAATGGAAACGTTGTCATGTTGCCGTTGTTCAGCATTCTCAAGAACAACAACTTAGTGTAGTAGAAAAACTGTATACAAGTAAGGGGCGTGTGGCGCAGTGGACTAGTGCGTTGGTGTTGGGATCAGGGGAGCACAGGTTCAAACCACACTGCAGTCAGCATGTCGTTGTGTCCGGGGCAAGACACTTTTGCTCCTGTGGGGATTGCCCACAGTATTGAGTATGTAAGTCGCTTTGGATAAAAGCGACTTACAGCAGGACTACTACGATTTGACGGGAGACACAATGACACAATGCAGACAGGAAAACCACACACACACACACACACACACACACACACACACACACAGGAAACTGATTGTACAGCAGAGTTGAACTCCATAACAGGAAAGGCAGGACAATGAGGAGTTACTCAGAGACAGAGAGACGTTACTGTCTTCAGAACATCAGCTGAGAGTTTAGGAATCTTATAGAGAGAGAGATGGATAGATAGATAGATAGATAGATAGATAGATAGATAGATAGATAGATAGATAGATAGATAGATAGATAGATAGATAGATAGATAGATAGATAGATAGATAGATAGATAGATAGATAGATAGATAGATAGATAGATAGATAGATAGATAGATAGATAGATAGATAGATAGATAGATAGATAGATAGATAGATAGAGAGAGAGAGGGATAGATAGATAGATAGATAGATAGATAGATAGATAGATAGATAGATAGATAGATAGATAGATAGATAGATAGATAGATAGATAGATAGATAGATAGATAGATAGATAGATAGATAGATAGATAGATAGATAGATAGAAAGCCAAAATACAACAGAATCCAAACTACAGGTCTTTTATAAGAAAGGAGAAACTCAAACTATGTAGCAGTTAGGGTTAACCCCTAACCCTAACCCTAACCTGCTACTTAACAATTATTTTAAAATTATTTATCTATTTACCTAATATATCATATTTCAATGACTTGCATATAGACTCTTATTGCACTATTTCACTATTCACTTTTTAAACTATTTTTCTTTTTGTATTTAATATTTACTATTTACTTGCACTATATTTTTCTGTTTATCTGTGTTTTGTGTTGCACTGTTGGAGAAGCCTGTGACACAAGATTCTCATCGGCATAACTACACTGTAGCTATGTTCGTATGACAAATAAAGAACCTTGAACCTTGAGTGAGTTCTCTGCAGTCAGAGGTGAATAAATCATAATAATGTGTTGAAAAGTCTGAAAAACCGTGAAGCTTTCTGATGAGGTCTTGTTCCATCATCCCCAATACGCTGGGATCTCTTAGAGTAGTAGTAAACATACGACTCGCTGACACAATGTGGACTAAATTCATTCTTAATAAAGCAGAAGAAGTATTCCTCATGTTGCTGCGTCACCTCAAATGCCCCTGGAAACATTACACTGATCAAAAACCACACACACCTCTTAAAACAGGCTTGAAATGAAGTCAATGACCACAAAACACCTGGAAACTCATTCCTTACCTAAAATACTCACATAAACTACTGGAAATCTTTCGTTATCCCAAAATATCTCACAGAAACTCATGGAAACTCTTTTATAGTCACAATATATCCTCTAAAAACCCATTGAAACTCATTACAAATCCCAAATATCACAACTTATGGAAAGTCATTTCAAAAAGAAACTACAAAGGTCCTGGAAACTCATTAAAAATCACAAATTATTCTACAGATTCATCGACAGTCATTAATTATCTCTAGATATCCTCCAAAAACCTCTGGATACTTATAACACCAACATCTCCTAGAAACTGATAAAAAATCCCAATACATCATATAAAAACTCCTTTATAGTCCCAAAATATCATCAGAAATGTCAAATAAACTCATTAGAATTCACCAAATATCCTCCAAAATCATAAAGAATCCCCAAATGTACTACA